>JAQGBT010002867.1:0-22026 GCA_034698585.1 Disparrhopalites patrizii | reverse complement strand
AGCAAAAAGAGACAAGAAGAGAAAATGGAAAAAATAGACAGAACGGAGACTAAGAAAAGAGATAAAATCGAAAAAGAGAAAGAAAACGGAGAGTAAATCAAAACAGACAGACAGAAGGGAGACTAAGAAAAAGAGAAACAAGAAGGGAAAAGGGAAAAAGAGGCAGAAGGGAGACGAAGAAAAGAGAGAGAAAATCAAAAAAAGAAACACAGGGAGAGAAAAGCGAATTGAAGAGACAGAATGAAACGAAGAAAGAGAAAAAAAGAACGAAAAGGGAGAGAAGAGCGAAAATAAGAGAACGAAAGGATAACTAAGAAAAGTAATAAAAAGAGAAAGAAAAGGGAGAACTAAGGGAAAAAGAGAGACCGAAGGGAGACTAAAAAATGAAAGGAAGAAACGAGAAAGCACAAGAAAACGGTGAAGACTAAAGGGAAGAGAGAAAATTAACAAGGCGAAAGTCCAAAGGGCGGAGAAGAACGATAAACCAATAAAATGTGGAAGAGAAAGCTTAACGAAAACACCGATTCTAAAGAAAGAATGGAAAGGAGAGCCACAAAGAATAAAGAGACATGATCCGAACGAATCAAAGTGAACTAAAGAGAAGATAAACGGAGATTGAAAAGAACTGGGAGACTATGCTAAGAAAATAGAGAGAAGTTTTGGAAGAAGTAAAAGAGCCGTAAACTTGAATGCGTGATCATTCCTTTTTTTCGCAGACCTTGTTTTTTATGTAAAAACCGTATGATGAGCCCAAAGAAAGTTGTGGGGAAAGGAAAGAGAGGAAAATTATTTCTCTCTGATTCCTCCACGTCGTCAATTCCTTGTTTTCTCCCCCTAAAAAAGTTGATCCACTTGTTACAGCTCCAAAACTTTTTTTTCGGGGTTACGGCCCAACGTTAGACGAAGGGACAGACGAAGAAGACGGTGAAAGGAAAAGGAGAGACGTTCTTTTTTCTTGAAGAGGTTAAACCTTGTATTGTATAGGAATAGTTTGTATTATACTTGTAGGATTATCTCCAAGAGAGAGAGAGAGAGAGAGAGAAAAAACACCAGGAGTCGCGTGCTTGATTCATAATGTTATAACCCGCTTTCTCCCCGGCTGGAGGGAAAATGCCATTTCTCTCTTGCCTTGTGTCTCTTTTTTTGTTACTTTCCCTCCATAAAAAAAGCATTGCACTCATCATGGCCCAGGCAAAAAAAATTGCATATACTTACAACGGGAAAAACAACATTGAACATGGGAGTTGATGAGAAATGTAGGACATGCACTAGCCTGCTTTCTCTTCCTTTTCTCCCCTTGTTTCTCTCTTTCTCTCCAAACTTTCTCTCTCTTTCTCCGCTGAGACTATTTGCTCCTCGCATTTACTCTCTCGTGTGTACACACAAAACAACGGCATTTGCCCTCATTTCCCCTCACTTTTTTCATTCCTTCCCACCATTTTTATCCACCTTTCCCAATCCACAGCAAAAGGTTCGTGATGCAAGGGAATTATTAAAAAAAAACTCGATTTTCTAATTATTGTTGTTCCCCAACTTCATTGCTCTCCTCGTCCCAACCTTTCTTCCTATTTCCACAGTCATGTTCCTATTCTTTTATTATTGATTTCTTCTAAATATATTCCTACCACCCACCACTTATTTCTTCTGTCCCCGGCCATTTCCCCATTATTTGTCCATTCTCTTTTCCTTACAAAAAATAGGTGATTGCAGGCTACGTTCGTGTGGGGGATGAGCCATGCAATTGTGTTTCTAAGCCTGTATGATTACAAGAATTTGCGAAGGCTACCATTTCGAAATATTTGGAGCAACTCAAGTCTGAAAGGGAGATTTGATGTTGACAGGGGACAAAAATAAGGTTTGGGGAAAACATGAAAGGACTTGCCAATTTTAGGGAGCGTGAAAGGAAAGCTTTAAAAGGAGGGACGGGACAACAATGGGACGTGTGGGCGGGGATGAGCAAAATAAAAAAAAAAGGTTCACAAGGGAAGCGGGATAAGAATGAGGGGAAGATAATGGGGAAGGAAAGGAAAACATTGGGGATAAGCAAAAAGCAACTCGGCTTAGTGAAAGTTTACAAAATGAAAGACGGCGTTTGGAGTTGTAGACTATAAAAAGTGAGAGAGACAGGGAAAAAGAGATCAGAAATGAAAAAGCCGGGAGAGAGAAAGCACAGAAATAGGCGGTGGTCTAAAAAGGATGAGCTAAACCCCGGGATAAAAAAAAAAGCGGGAGAAATAAGATACAGAGGACAAAGGGAGGGAATTTAGTGAGAGATTAGGGTTTAAATTGGGTAAATACCCGAGGGAGTTGGAAAAAAACGGGAGACATGTTGTTTCGTAACAGCCAAGCGATTGTCAACTTTGGTCATTGCCAATCAAACAAAGTGCAGTATTTTCCTTGTCTCCAGTCGAAGGTAGAAAAAAAAACAAAAACTATATTGATTTACCTCACTCAACTTTTCCCTTTTGGAGGAGAAACTCAATAGGAAATAAAAACAACCGGGGGAATAGACCCGTAATGCCAGAAAAAGTTACCCACCCCCAAAGAAATTAAGGGAGAAATTGAAGGAGAAAACTCCGGGGACAAGAGAAGAAGAAACCAGGAGAATAACAAGCATTGTTGTGGATCTTTGGCCCAATGTCCTGGATGGGAGGGGAAATTTTAATGGGGCTCTAATTCCCTGCTTATCTCCCTCACCCCGTCCACTCTCCCTCTTGCCTTCTCAACTTTCTCTCTATTCTTATTTCCCCTCCGAAACGCTTTGAGTTCTCTGTACGAGATTTAAAGTTCTCTGAACATAAGGTTGCTCTTCCGTATTTTCCGGTTGTCTCTGCATCCCTTTTTCAAATCTGTTTCCTTCTTCCCGCCTTTGACTCTCTTCCCAGACCATTAACTTAGTTCCGGGGAATGATACAAAGTTTATCAACATTTTCACTTTATCCACAAGTAATAAACTTTTAATTATAACAACTACTCCGAGCAACAACTTACTAGATGCAAGTTGAGTGAACAATTCCCTTGTTGAATGAGGTGGCTACCATTCTCTCTTTCTCTCTCTTTCTCTCTATCCTTCCCTCTCCTGTCTCTTTCTCCTTCCCTTCTACTAATTAACTTGTCCTTCACTCAAGACCATCATCGCCAGGAGCCGGAGGAGGAGTAGGGCAGGGAGGAGGAGAAAGAAATATTGATTCCCGTGTACTTCCACGTACACTCCCTCCTTCCATGTTTGTTTATGTGCTGGAGGCAATAAAAAATTTTTTGCGAGAAGAGAGAGAGAAAGAGAGAGAAAGAGAGAGTAAAAGAGAGAGGGAAAGAGAGAGAATTAGTTTTGGCAGTGAAAGTACTTGTAGATGAGACTCGGTGATAAGTTTTCCTTCCTTTTTGGACGTCCTAAAACCTGTTTTCCCACTTCACTAAAAAGTGTCCTCCCACCGAGTTTTTTAATTACTTTCTCCGAGCCGGGTGAGGGGGAAAATTATTTCCGGACAGCAACAAAACAGGAACATTGCATGATGACGGGCTTGGGAGAGAGGGAGGAGGGAGGGAGGTGAGCCCGAAATTAGCTTACTCCCATAATGTTTTTACTCATTCGGTAAGTGGGAGGGAGAAGGGAAGGTAGAGAGCGAGAGAAAAATAGAGACAAGCA
Organism: Disparrhopalites patrizii; assembly: GCA_034698585.1. Classification (NCBI taxonomy): domain Eukaryota; kingdom Metazoa; phylum Arthropoda; class Collembola; order Symphypleona; family Sminthuridae; genus Disparrhopalites; species Disparrhopalites patrizii. Next base: position 18,380 of record JAQGBT010002867.1, on the reverse strand, counting down.
GAGAGAGAGGGAGAAAAGGATACTGAAAGAGAGCGAGAGAAAAATGGAGAGAAAAGCAGAGAGAGAGAGAAGGATACTGACAGAGAGAGAAAGTAAGAGGATTTCGGAGAGAATTAGAGGAAGACTAGGAAGCCATTGAGAGAGAGAAACAAAAAAGGCGGATAGAGATAAATACAGAGGAATGGAAAGGGACGAATAGCATTGGAGAGAAAGAATAAAGAGAGAGAAAGGGAATGAAATAAAAAGTGAGTGAATGGAAATCTCGAGAGAAGGAAAAAACGCCCATGGAAGAGACATTAATGGGAAAGGGCAGAAGTTGCTGGGAGAAAAAGCGGGAAACACCAAAAAGAAAAAAGAGTAATTTGGGCACAACTTTTATTTTTTAACCAAAAGAAACTCCTAATTTTTTTAATAGGTTAGGTAATAATTTGTGGGAATGGCCCGAGGTCTCTAATGAGACGGAGGAAGGACATGAAAAATTAAATGCATATAAAATTTCTCTCCCCCCCACAAAATACATTTCTCCAACATATTCCCTCATGTCTTTAATTTTTTAATACAATTTAATCTCATGTCACAACTTTCCCCCCTTTCATCTTCCCTCCCACCAAAAAAAAAAAGGTTTACGCAACCGGAAGTTTGTTTGCCAAAAAAAAGTTGCCAACATTCATTATTTGTAATGAAGCAAAACTGGAATTCATGTCGACATTTAAATTATTTTCTTGTAATAAAATGAATAATTTCCCTAAAAGGTTTTCCCTGTTCCTTCCATCCCTACAAGTTTCTCTGTCACGCAATTTCTTTTTTATTTTTATTTTACCTTCGAGGTCTTCAACCCTCTTGTTTGGCGTCAATTGGGAGAAGGCGTGAGCAACAATGTTGAATAATGATAATAGTGACGTTAGAGAGACCAAGAGAAGGAAAATAAGTAGAAAAAATACCTCGGAAGTCCTTTCACGGAACCCACCCAGCTTTCCCCGGGGTCAAAGGGTTCCCTCAGTCACTCTTCCTGCGGTGAGGGAGCTCCACTCTCTCCCCTAATTTTCAACGGAAAGAGAGAGAGAGAGAGAATCGCAGGGAGAGTATAATCATTGTACAAACATGGAAGATGATGTCTCAGAGGGAGATTCTGAGGAGGACAAGAACCTTCTGAAAGGCTTAACATGCAAAGTGCCGGAGAGAATGAAAGGGCAGGAGGATGCTGGGAATAAAGGAATCCCTCGGATGTTTTTGAGTGTCGGCATTGTCCTCGCGGTTTCTCCACGGGCTTCGTGGTCGCCGGGGCGGGAGAGCTTGGGATCTGCGGGGGCAGCAAGCACTCGGAGAATTGAAAGGGAATTCCAGAGAGAAATGAACATGGAGGTAGAGTATGGGAAGTAAAAAAAAAGGAGATCAAGGAGGGAGGGACACAAGAGGGGAATCTTTTGCGGGGAAGATTATAGGAAATTAAGCTTTGTCACTGCCAGGACACACGTACGAGGATGATGACGAGGAGGATGAGGAGAGGCGGAGGATGAGAGGAGTAATTTGTGGTGAGACTCCGTTTAAATTCACGGTGGAGGAGGAGAGCGAGATAAAGAGAGAGAGAGATACAGAGAGAGACAGAGAGAGACAGAGAGAGACAGAGAGAGACAGCGAGAGAGACAGAGAGGAGGAAGGAGAGATATGCGTAAGATGAAGGAATTGTGCCAAGGATGTCTTACGAAGGATCCAGAGAGAGATGATGAGGAGAGGTGCTTCCTCGTCCTCTCCTGTTGATGGAGCTGTGTATTAATTAGAGAGCAGTTACGCCTTGTCTTTGTGAATTAATGGACTCTTACATGTGAAGGGGAAGGAGAGACTGAGAGAGAGAGAGGGAAGAGAGAGAGAGAGTGGAAAGAGAGAGAGAGAGAGAACTTGGAAATTATTTTGAGTCACTGCACTTTCTCCCACTTTCTCTCTCCTCCACTTTCTCCATCTCATGTTTGCATGATGTCGTTCACTCGGAATAATTTCATTACTTAGCCCACACGGAACTTTCTCTGGGATGCCCAGTCACTTTCTCTCCCAAGTTTCTTCTCCTCCAATTTCTTGTTTTATTTTCCTTTCACCATCTCTCTCTTGGCCATGTGAGAGGGATTTCATTTATTCCACTTGTCTTCTTCCCACTGTAAATATTCCGCCATCAGGCGCACACTTACACGCCAAAGAAAATGAGGACTCATCTTACATGCCACTGTGTCATGTTTCTGGTCTTCTTTTAATCTCTCTCTCACTCCCTTCTTCTTCTCATTTTCTCTCTCATCTCTCTCTGAAAAACAATTTTCTCCCGTTCTGTGCCTTTTCCCTATATTTCTCCGTCTTTACAGTCTTTCTCTTTCTCTCTCTCCATCTCTCTCTCTCTGCTCTGTTGCTAATGTCTAAGCACTTTTTATCTGTTTCCCCCTGCCATGAAAATCCTTTTTTCTCCATCATTGCTTTCCGCCTGTTTCATTGATAATATTTCCATGTAATTGCTTCCCCGGTTTCTTTCCTTTCTTTTCCCAGCCATTAATTCCCGTACGCATCCCTCTTTCACCCATCATTTCTCTTTTTTGTGTAGATTGCTTTCCCCCTTTGTTTTGTTGTTGTTGTGCACTGTCTACGGCCATACGCACTTTCCCCTGCCTTTTCCTTGTCATTGCGTCTCCCTTTCTTCAGCTGGCTTTCAATTGCATCCCATTTCCTTCCATTTCTCCAGGAGAAAAAGCCAAGGACGTGAGGAGGTTATTGGGATATGATGTGTGTAGATGATTATGCATAGGTATACATGTAGACACATATATATGTACATATTTGAAGGAGGTGGAGATGAAGGTGAAGACGGTTTTGCCCTCGCACTCATCCCTCTTATGCTACACCTTTTATGTCATCTCTCCTAAAGTGCTCTCTTCCCCGTCCACTGCTGACGTGGCTCCTTGAAGCAATTCATTCAAATGCTCATCTCTTTCAGGGACTTCTCCCTTATTTTTCCCCTTCCACTCTACACACTTTCCGTCCTTCAACAGCTGTTGACGTGTTCAGAAAAGCACTCATGTGTGTAGCAGGTGAAGTGGCGTGTTGATGGTTATGCATTTGAAAAAAAAATATTAAAAAAATGTTATGGTAAGGAAATTCAAAGAATCCCTCAGTTTAGAGGTCAAAGTTGAAAGGGAAAATATAATCCTTAACGCCCTATTTTTGTTTTCGAAACGAAATGGAAGGAGAATGATTAGGGCGTTGGTGGATAGGAAAAACTGGAAATAAATGAATAAATCTTGGAACAAAGGATTTCCCGTGGACATGACGATGGAATAAAATGAGGGGAAGGACAAGCCATCTCGCTATTGTCTTTGTGGACGTCCAGAAAGATACACGTGCCGGGTCATTGTCCACTTTCTCCCGTGCTCTACACGTCAAATTCGTCTCCATCTTGCAAAGAAAGATGTCACCCTCGCATAATCATTCCCGCATCCTCCATGAAGGGAAATAAGAGCTTATTCTCAATCACGAAGACTGGCTGGTTTTACGTGGGAAGTCTCTCTTTCTTGGCCATCGCACTCTCTGGCACTCTTTCCTTTCTCTCGCTCTCTCTCTGTTTCTTACTCTAAGAATCACTCCCCCTCCCCCCGCATTTCTCTACCCCCTTCATTACACCATGTCAATATAGATGAGATTTACCCCTAAATCCTTCCCTTTTTCCTCCATGCATTGTATGTGCATCCATTTCCCTAGAAAAACGGATTGACATAGGATCCTCTACATATCCTTCCTTTCTCCGTCCTCTGCGTGTCATTTTTTTTCAGCTTAGTAAAAAAAAACATTTTTTTCTCCGACCTTTTTGTATGCTCATGATGACTAGGGGGCTGATAATGATGAAGGACATTGAGGGCTCAGAGGACAATAGCTTTTTTCGCGGGAGGAAAACGGGAGATAGTAGAAGGGAGAGACATTAGGGACAGGAGAAAGTGAGGGAGTGGGAGAGAAACGAGAAGGAGAAGTGAGAGAGAAACAAAGGAGCATGAGACAGAGATGCAAGACAGAGCGAGTTTGAGAGATTCAAGAGAAATGGAGAGAGAGCAAAGAAGAGAATGAGAGGACAAAGAAGAGCGAGAGAAAGGAAAAGAGGGGAAGGAATAGAGGGAGCAAAGAAGAGAGAGACAGAGCAAAGAAGAGCGAGAAAGGAAGAGAGAGAGAGCAAAGACGAGAGAGAGAAAAAGGAAGAGAGAGAGCAAAGAAGAGAGAGAGAGCAAAGAAGAGAGAGAGAGAAAGGAAGAGAGAGAGAGCAAAGAAGAAGGAAAGAAGAAGAGGGAAAGAAAGAGAGGGAGAGAAAGGAAGAGAGAGCAAAGAAGAGCGAGAAAGAAGGAGAGGGAGAGAAAGGAAGAGAGAGAGCAAAAAAGAGAAAGAAAGGAAGAGAGAGAGAGGAAAGAAGAGAGAGAGAAATGAAGAGAGAGAGAGAAAGAAAGAAAGAGAGAAAAGAAGAGAGACAGGAGAGAGAGGGTACTAGAGTGACGTCCCTACCAAGCATTCTTTATGAGTTCTCACTTCCGTTACTTGTGGCACTTCCACGTTCTTTCATTATTTCTAGTTTGAAGCTCTCTTTGACCCGTTCTGTCTCTCTTTCCTCCCTCTCGCCTCTCCCTCTTGCACTCTCCCTCTATTGCAATTCTAGGTAGCACTTGCTGTCCTGATAATGTGTGAGCGGAATCGATAGAGCCGGGCTCAAACTAGGAATTATGAGTGTGAATCTTCTCTTGTCGTTATCGCTCCGGAAATTTAAAATTGACTTGGGACGGAGAAAGGCAGAGGAAAGGTAAAAAGGTGACGGCAATTTTGAGGTTGGGAAAAAAACCCGGATTCAACCAGCACCATACTTTCTCCAAAGTCAAAAACTGTTTGTGCGGAAAAGCGGAGAGAGACGAGCGGAACTGATGGTAAATTTTCTTGGTAAAGATGGTTATTTTTCTCCACGGAAAAAATTGGCATTTTCTCCCTTCTGAAATGGAAAAATATTGCCAGGATGAATCTATAGTTCTTGTTTTATAAAGGTGGGAAGGGGAGAGGTTTGATCAGAGAGAGAATTGGACAATAATGAAATGAAAAACTAAGCATGAGGAGAAAAAAAGGGATTTAACTGGAGGCGGTATATAGGCATGTATCAGTATACACACTATATAATTACGGGGGAGAACCAGCTATAGGTTCAAATAAAACAAATACAAAATAATTTAAACAAACTGAGAGAATTCCGCGAATATTTTGCTTTCGTCTTCGCATTTTCCAGGGAATCTTCTTTGAATGGAAAAAAAAACAAAAAAAACGAAAAACAACACTCTTTCCTTTTGATACTCAGCCAACATTGAAAGGCTCCTCATGTCGTTTTCAGCCGCTGCTCCCAACACATACTAATCAGGGAGGAAGCGTCCAACAAAGAAAACAACAAGGGGAACAACAAACAATCAGTCCCTACTTTACTCGCATTATCTGGGGAAACAAACTTTGTTATTTTTCTCCGAAGTCCGTATGAGAAGCAGGAGCAAACAAGTGCACGCGCGGGTAAAAAATAAACAGGAACCAAGCCAGAACGTGGAAAAGCATTGTCCGAGACGAACGCCAGGGACATGGAAGCCCCCACAAGAATGAAAAGCAAGCTCAAAATAGGGAGAAACTAATCCCATCATCCCGGGAAACTTTGGATAAACATAACAAATATATTCGGAGAAAAACAAAAGGAGATGGGGAAAAGAGAAGAATAGGATAGAGCCAGTCCTTCTGGGAACCAAATATAGGAAACAAAATAAACAATGGAGCTAAACATAAATTTAGAAATAAAACAATAATACTATTTTCGTAAATATTGTATCTTTAACAATGAAAAAGAGAGCAAGATTGTGTAGGAATATATCCAAATTTTAATGCTGAAGGATGGATGCGATAAGTAAAAGTCAGCCAGAGGAACCAGAAAATTTAAACAAGAGAAAGTCAAACACATTAAAAGCCAGAGAATTAAAATAAGAGAAAGCAAAATGCATGCAAAAGCCAGAAATTTGAAATAAGAGAAAGCAAAATGCATGCAAAAGCCACAAATTTAAAATAAGAGAAAGCAAAATGCATGCAAAAGCCACAAATTTGAAATAAGAGAAAGCAAAATGCATGCAAAAGCCAGAAATTTGAAATAAGAGAAAGCAAAATGCATGAAAAAGCCAGAAATTTGAAACAATAGAAAGTCAAATGCATGCAAAAGCCACAAATTTGAAATAAGAGAAAGCAAAATGCATGAAAAAGCCAGAAATTTGAAACAAGAGAAAGTCAAATGCATGCAAAAGGTTGATTTAGGAAAAGCAAAATGTAGGAGAAAGCACAAATGAGGAAATGTCACACGCAGGAGAAAGCTCAATTAAGAGAAAGCGAATCCAGGGGGATGCCTACACATTAAATCTATGAAAAAGTGAAAGGATAATTGAAAGCTACAAAATATATAAATGTTAAAACACAAATAGTGCAAGCAACAGAAATAAAGCGGATGAAAAAGACTTTGCTGTCACAAACAAAAGACGACGTAGAAAACAAAGGAAGACGTAGAAAAGAGCAAGTGGGTGAAACAAAAAATAAAGAAAACAAAAATAAAAAAGAGTTCAAAGGAAGAAAAACGTAAAACACAGGACAGATTGAAAGTGGAAATGTGTGGAAAAGAGAAAATTAAATCTCATCGATCCTATCGCAGGTTTTTTTCATCTGGTTCCTTGCTTTCTCCTTTGCTTCTTCCATCCCCAAGACTCTTTAATGTTGTTCCTAGAAAGCGGACGGAAAATACCAACAGAGAAAAAAGTGGGAGAAAAAAACGGAGCTGATTTACGATTCATGGAATTAAGACTCTTTTCACCTCCTCCTCTCCCTCCTCCCTTCTCTCTCTCTCTTATTTAATTCCCATTGAAAGACTCATACATGCATGTGTGCTTGTTTTTCCAAGCTTTCTCTTTCCCTCCATCTCCGGTCCTTTCTCTTTGGAATACCTCAGAGAAGGGATATGTACGTGAAAAGAGAAAGGAGCGTAAATGAGTGGGATGTGACAGGAGTATTAATTAGCAGTTTGCTCCGAGCTCTTCCTTTGGTAAAAGTTAATGGGCCTTCCTCGTCTTCTTGTTTGTCTTCTCCGTTTTTTCCCCGCTCTCCTGTGTACAAAGTCACAGCAAATAAAAGGGGGAAAGGGGTGAGGAGATGTTTTTGGGCTCTTTTCCCCTACATTATATTCCTTTATTTCTTTCCTGTTGTTCCTGCTAGTTTTTGTTTGTTTGTGTGGGAAATTATAGCGATATCTTTTGCTCGTAAATTTCTTGGAATGCTCTCCTTTGAATCCTTTTTCCTTTCCCATCAATACGGTGTCTATCTCCCGAGGGATGAATTTCCCGCTCTCTCTCTGTCTTTCCTGCTAAGGAAAAATATTATTTCCTTTCTTTCCCATGAAAATACCACGATTTGAGTGGGTGCTTTTTCCTAATGAATTTGGCAGAATTTGATTTTCTTGGAAGGCCCTTCGGAGAATGGAGTGGACGCTTTAATTATGGAAACTGACATGTTGAGCCCCTTAAGGCATTCCTATTTATTTTCCCATTAATTGATTAATTAGTTAATTTACTCCCAACGTCTACAAATGATATTCCTCCGGGATCCTTCCTATGAATTTCCTTTGCTTTTAGCAATTTTCCGGCTTCAGATTGTGAAATTTTGCAGGGTCGTATTTGTGCACATTAATTTGCTTTCACCATTAATTTGGCTGGGTGTGAGCAATCTCCAGGGGGAAGAAGAGATGCGAATTTTTTCTTCTTCTGAGAGAGTCACTTTTTTCGTGGAGAAACAATTTTTTTCCCGTGCCACGTCCTTGATTTCAGCTTGAATTACATATATTTGCATTTTTTACGCATAAGACCAGAATGTTGAGAAAAAGGAAGATCAAATGCGCTGTTATAACATAAAATACTATTAGGATGAAAAGAGGAAAATGCGAGCAGGAAAAATAATCAAGGAGGAGAGGAAAAATGGAGGGAAATAGAGAGCGCGATTCAGAAAGAACAGTAGGAATATTCCGGATAATATACAAAAGTGTCACAAGCGAGGAAACCGATGGATAAAGTTGGAAAAATTGAGATCGAAAAAGAAAGTAAAAGCAAAGTTCACGAAAGAAATCAGATGAAAATAGTACAGCAAAGGTGGAAGCAGTATAAAGCAGGAAAAAACAAAAAAACGAGAGAAAGCAGAAGAAATGAGGGGAAACGGAAAAAATAATGCAATCGAAGAAAAAAGGTGAAATCATCCTAAAACGACATCAGGAGTAACAAAAGCGGAGATTGATTGAGAAAATAAGAAGAAAAAAGAAGAGGGCAAATAAAAGAGAAAAGAAGAGGAGAAAAGAAAAGAGCAAATAAAAGAGAAAAGAAAAGGGTAAAACAAAAGGGCGAATAAAAGAGAAAAGAAAAGGAGAAAATAAAAAGGGGAATAAAAGTGGGGAAAAAAGGAGAAAATAAAAAAGGCGAATAAAAGAGAAAGCAGTAGGAGAAAATAAAAAGGCGAATAAAAGAGAAAGCAAGAGAAAATCAAGAAGCGAGTAAAAGCGAAAGCAAGAGGAGAAAATAAAAAGGCGAATAAAAGAGAAAGCAAGAGGAGAAAATAAAAAGGCGAATAAAAGAGAAAGCAAGAGAAAATCAAGAAGCGAGTAAAAGTGAAAGCAAGAGGAGAAAATAAAAAGGCGAATAAAAGAGAAAACAAGAGGAGGAAATAAAAAGGTGAAGAAAAGAGAAAGCAAGAGGAGACAAGAAAACAATGATTACAAGAGAAAGCAAGAGTATTAAATAAAGAAGCGAGTAAAAGGAAAACAGGTGAAATAGAAAAGAAGGACAAAGATAACAATCGGAGAAACAACGTAGAAGGCAGAAAAAAGAGCAAAATCACAAGAAAGAGAAGTCATTGAAAAGAGAAAAAGGTAGAGAGAAAGTTTGCGAGTCAAGAATGGCGTCGAAATAGACGAGCTAGAATGGAAGAGACAAGTGAGAGGAGGAGATTCGTTGTAATGAAAGGAATGGAACCAAAATTAAATTCGTTCTTGTGCAAAGTTCCTCAATGTGTTTCCTCCTTTGAATATTTGTTATGGGAAAAGGTATATAGAGAGCTTGGAATGGATGGCGCATTTCATTAAATTGACTCGTGTCTGCCCCTCCTCCTCCGGCCCCTCTGGGTGGCCCGATCCTCTTCATCTTCTCCCCAACTTCATCTCCTCTCGTACTCTCTAATAACTACCAAAGTCTTTTCGGGGAAGAGAGAAATAAAAAAATATATATTTCCCCGATTTACTTCAACAATCACGTCCCAGTCGCAGGCAACAATTAAGGAGAAAATAACTACGCCCTCGATACTCTCTCTCTCTCTCTGGCTCTTTTTTCAGAGAAAAAAATCAGGGAAAAAAAGTTGGTCGGAAAAAAAATTCTTCCAAGCGGAAAAGACGAGTGTTGACAAGATTTTATCATGAAGAAGGGCGAGGGAAAACTTTTTCCATCCCTGTTCTGGGAATACTCCGAGTAATGCATTTGCGGTATTGCTGATATTGGTGGGCGAAATGGAATATAGGAAGGGTAACTCTGGAAACTGATTGGAGGAGTGGGAATGAGAGAAAGATAGAGAGGAGAGAGGAAAAACAGAGAGACAGGAAGAGAGGTGAAAAAAATAGGGAAGAGAGTATCCGGAGAGAATTGGAGAAGAAAAGGTATTGCTGGTGAAAGTGTGAGAGAGACGAAAAGATAGTGAGAGAAATTCGGGGGAAAGTAATTAAGTTGAAGGATGAAAACACGTGTATTTCATCCTGGAGAAAGCTTCCGCGAAATTATCTCCACGCAACCCGCGTAAACTAAATTTACCAGCCCGGGAGGATCCTGGAGGTATTTTCTCCCGGGGGGAATCCAAACGTAAGGGAAGAGCCTTCCCCCGAAAGGATGCTTCTGGAGAGTTTCCTATGGGCGCGTCAGGGAAAAGGAATTCCTTCGGGGATAGTCCTCCCAAGATCATACGGTGGATATTTCCCGTTGGAAGGCTTTTACCTTACGTTTGGGTGCCCCGTGATTCTTTTGAGTTTTGACGGGAAGTCAGAGATAGGAATTCCCTTTGTATTTCCCCCTTTTTTCGCAGAAAAATGGAACCAAGAAAAACCACATGATACAAGTCACACGCAAAAAATGTCTACTTTATCCCTCTTTCACATTTTGTCCTTCAAAAGTCTTCTCCCCGAAGCTTGCAAGAGATTCCGTGAAAAGTGGAATGCAATTCAGGTAAATAACCCGCACCTCACCACCAAAAAACACGAGCCCACGTCATGTTCTTCTATATCTATTCTAGCACATGGAAGGGGAACGTGCTGTGGCTGCGGGGATGGGCGGACGAGAAATAAATTCAATTAAGTCCAATGCAATTCGCGGCGGTGCATAAAAAAGAGAGGAGTGATACACGGAAATAAACACGCTGGGAAAATTGGATGGGGGAATCGCCAGTTATGTAGCTCCTACAAAATTTGAAGAGAGACAGGGGAAAGGAAAAATTAGGATCATCTCCGACATGGACGACAGGTGGGAAAGAACAACAAAACAAAGGAAAGTGTTAGAAGGGAAGCGACAGGATGGGAAATTGTAGGGGAAAAAATACCGCAGGTGAGAGGTTAAAAATAAACCAGACGGATCCCAAAACATTTCTTACTCTCATTAGAACAAACAGGGAACTGGAAGGAAAGGGAGAAGCCTAAATCAGGGTAATAAAGGGGACAGCAGAGCAAGAAATGGAAGGAAATCTGTTGGAATTCGAACGAAAAGGCGTGTAGGCGAATAATTCACAAAATAATTAGTAATTAAATTAATTAAGAAATAAGTAGAAAAAGACACCAATCAGGACCAATTTTGTCTATTATAATTACAAACTATTGCGTTTTCAATTTAATTATTGGTTTATTTATTTTTCTCCGCTACATTTTGTAAAATCAACCCTTTCTCTTTCACTTTTTCTCCTTTCTGTCACCTTTTCTCATTCTCTTTTTTCTTTCTGTCACTTTGTCTCTTTTTCTGTCAATGTTTCTCTTTCTCTGTGGCTTTTTCTCTTTCCCTTTTTCTTTTCACTCCTCATTTCCGTCCCTCGCTTTCCCTATCTCTCTTTCTCTCCGTCACTTTCTATTATTTTCTATCTATCTCTGATGATCTTCTTATTCTGAAAAGGCAAAATTCCACCACTCTTACGTTTCCCCATCAATATTGAGATTTAAAGGATGAAAGTGCCCTTGAAGGGACTTTCCGTAGGCTTTTTCCTTCTTTGGAAGCTTTAATCCATCCTTTTGACGTTGTGCTTTCCAATAGCCTTGATTTCTTTCCCTTTTGTCTCGCCCAGATTACCCCTTTCCTCCGTGCCTTTTAAATAACCCGCAAATATTGTCCTCGTCCCACGTTCATTCCCCTTCTTCCCCTCGATATCTCTGTGGATAGTTTTTTTTGAATGGGGAAGATCAGGTATTAAGACCATTTTTGATATCACCCTTCACCGCCTCCGTCGTATGTTTACCTTGGAGCTGGTCAGTGCGACAAAATCTGAGAATGAGTGGAAGAATTTAAGAGGAGATTGGCGAGATCAAGCGCTCTGTCTTTGAGTAACTCCTTCATTTAATCTCTTTCCTTTTTTTTGCCCAGCCCGCCCTCACACAGTGGCTTTCGGTCACTTTGTGGATTTAATCCCCTTCCATTCTCGTTTCCTTTCTCTCGCCCAATTCCCACCCACTTCTACGGTGAGAGTCCATTTTTTTTGTTTGGTGGATTTGTACTAGAGACGATTTTATTTTTGCCAACCCACACGTAGTATTTGGACCTTTTTTGACTCTCATGATATACTGTCTTGTCATTTAGCCATTTCATCCCATCCAGCATGCCCTTTCAAATACTGCGAAGAAAATTCTGGGACAGAGCTCGTAATTCACCTTTGTGGCTCTTCAATTTGGGACCAACCATTTGTTTTCTTGTGCGTGTCCGCCCAATATTTTTTCCCCTTTCATTTTCCTTCCGTTAGAAATATGTTTCTGTCCGGCTAATCTGAACGTATTTTTTCCTCTCTTCTTCCTATTGAAAATGTTTGGGGTGAGTGGAGAAAGTGTGGGAACTTCCACGTTCTCCACATAGAAAGTCAACTAAACCCTGGGAGTTGTTTTTTTTTATTTCCTGGGATTAACTTCCACTAATTTTTGAGGGGTAGAAAAAAAATAAAGGGAGGGAATTTTTGAGTCTTTCAAATAAAAGGGCAGTCACGTAAGCGTTACGATTACTGACATTACTGAAAGCCTGTAGCCCGAATTGGGTCCCTACACCTACGACCTCCACCAGATCCTTCCTACACGTCCTCCAAATAAAATGAGGATGGAGAGAGAACTTTTTACATCCTATCAAAGAGATACAATAAAGTTGAAATGAGTTACGGGAAATTCGCTAATAAAAAATTAAATGAAGGGAAATTGGTGAGTGCTCCGTGCGTGTGAACGTCCTCTCTCTCTCTCTCTGTCTCGCAAGCTCTCTTTTTCCTCCCTCAGCTCTCCTTCTACTCCGGGTTGCCCTCCCTTCCTTCTTCCCTCTATTCCCCCTCTGTCTCTTCCCTCTTCCTTGTCATTGTGAGGGGACGGAGGACGACTTTTATTTGGCTGAAAGTAGGAGAAGTGCCCAAGGAGCATACAAGTTCCTATTGTGTACGGGGCAGGGGAGAGAGAAAGGCGTAATTCCCTAATGTGAACCGAGTAATCGTTGTATCTGCGGAAGAAGGCCTGGCTTTTTCGGTTGAATTTTTCACGGGGAAATTAAATGGTTGTTTACAAGCAATTTGTCGTGAGGGAATTTGTATTCTTTAATTTTTGATGGACTTTCTGCTTCTCATCCGCCCTCAAGCCCTTCATATGGCGGGGAAATTGGGGAGTAATAAATTTTCTCTCCCTTTTTTACTCTCTCTTTCCCTCTTTCACTCTTTCTCTCTCTTTATCTTTTCCTATCGTTCCCTCTCTTTCACTCTCTTGCTCTACCTTTCTCTCTCTTTTTCTCTCTTTCACTCTCATACTCTCTCTTTCTCTCCTTTTTCTCTCTTTCCCTCCCTTTTGTCTCTCATTTTCTCTCTTTTTCCCTCCCTTTTTCCCCTCATTTTCATTCCCTCTCTTTCCTTGCCCTCTGTCTCTCTTTCTCTCTATTTCCATCTTTCACTCTCTCTTGGCTTCTCTTCTCCTCTTTTTCCTTCCTTTGCTGTCTCTTGCTCTCTCTTCTCCTCTCCTTTTCTATCTTTCTCTCTCTCTTATCCTCTCCTTTTCTATCTTTTTCTCTCTCTTTTCCTCTCCTTTTCTCTCTTTCTCTCTCTCTCTTGTCCTCTCTTTCGCTTTCTTGTCCTCTCTTTCTCTCACCTGTCTTCTCTTTTCTTCTCTTGTCCCCACTTTCTTTCTCTTGCCCTCTATCTCCCTCATTTTCTCTCTCTTCCCATTTCTTTCCTTCTCTTCCTCTCTCTTTCCTTCTCTTGTCCTCTCTTTCTCTCTCTGTCCCTAATTTTCTCCCTCTTTCCCTCTCTTTCCTTCTCTTGTCCTCTCTTTCTCTCTCCTGCTCTCTCTTTCCCGTGTCTCACTCCTAGTCCCTCGCACTCTCCCTCGCCCCTACTCTTAGGTCCAAGCCAGAGCTTTGTTGTTGTTTATGCGTGTCACTAGCATCCCCCATTCATATATTAGCCATTTTGATCATTTATTACACTTTCCAACTTTACTTTCCTATTTGAGTAGGTCCAAATATCCTTTTGTATTTTCCCCTGCTTTATAATATGTCTTTCCTTTTTGTCTGTGTTCCTTCATTTATTCTTGTGTCCGTGGCCATTTATCTCATCGTCCTCCTTTCTCCCACTTTCCAGCGGTGGCAGGTATGTATACTTGTATTGTTTGGTGATATTGAAAAAGGGAAATAAGTCAATGGAGAATAGGGAAAGCGAAATTCTGGGACTGTTTATTGTAAGCATGGATTTATTGTGGTAAAAACACCCAAAAGGCTTACTGAGGTCAGCTCACCTGTCACCGAAATTGGGAATGAGGAAATCAGCGTTTTTTTGGGGGGTTCCAGAAGGCAAAAAATTTTCTGTGAGGCAGACGGAAATGAGAAGAGAAAAATGTAATGAAAGGCCCCGTGAATAGGAAAAGTTGTGAGGGTTGCGACGACACTTTTGGGTAGGAAGAAGAAATTGTCCGCGTAATTGAGAAGAGTAGAAAGGTTCAGCGGAGCAGAAGCTCCAACCAAACTTTCCCCACCCCTTCCCTTATGACAGAGGAATCGTCCTTTTTTATGGGACTAACGCAAATAAAAAAAAATACAACTCTAATTGTATAATAGCCTTTGAACGACAAACGTGAACTGTATATTTTAAGGTACATCCCCTGCTCCAGCCATTTAGTGGGGGTATATACCCAAGGATTTTTTTTATAGGGACTTGCACTCCTTTTGAAAATACATGGAGGGAACACAGATACCCATAAAAGTTACATTGGGAAAATAGGGAAGGAGGAAAAGGGTAAAAAAAATGGGAAGAAGAGCGTCCGTGGAAATGGAGGGACACATTGGGGGAGGGAAGCACACGGAGGATCATTTTTATTGTGGATCCCCCTGGATGTGCCATAGGTGAGGGATAAAGTGCTGGTGCAATTAAAGGTCCAATATGTACGAGGCTTCCTCCAAAAAACCCATAAAAATATACGGAGGGAACACCCGAGGAGAGCGAAAAGCCCGTCTTTTAAATGTATTGAAGGAAATCACGATAGCAAAACAAAAAAAAACTGGAAACGTCCTAAAACCTGGCTTGAGACGCCAGCCAGGGATGGGCAAGTGGCGTGGGAATTGGGGAGAAAGGCAAAAGGCGAATCAGGCAGAATTTTGGGGAAAGTCGGGAAAAGGGAAAGTCGAAGGGGGGAAAGCGGAGAAAGGATCGACGGAAACAACAAGTGTAACAAAAAAAGTAACAAGTTGGATCGGCCGTAAAAAGGACATAAAAGCAAATAAGAACCTACAGAATGACATGGGCTAATCATGGAACTTTAGACGGAATTTAAATTCAGGCTCTGACACGAATTTCGGACTTGGAAATAAAATGTGGGACAAGACCATAAAAGTGTACGAAAATTAAATATTTCATAAATAATAATTTTAAAGGAGAGACAGCTCTATGTCCCAAATAATGGTAGTATCTTCAAAAATAGAACCGGAAAAAAGCACAAAACTAGAGCACAAGGACGGAAAAGGGCTAAAGAATGACAAGGAAATGGGAGAAAGCTATAAAAATGGAGGAAAGCATTAAAAATTGCTGCCGAGGCAGAATAAGAAGTAAAAGGAGAAAAAAGTGGAATTAGTGACACATCAAAAGTATATCAAATGAGGCGGACAGTTTCAAAAAATATTCCAAATTTTTAATGATGGTTATTCCAAATATTTCCCCTCAGTTTGGCCAACTTTCTTCGCGTTCTTCATCAAATATAATGGGATCTTCTTTAATGTGCTTGATCCCCAAATCCTATTTTGGCATTTTTGTATCTCAAAAATGTCTTTTCACTCCTTTTCTATCCAACAATGCTTTGTCAAATGTGATTCCTTGGGATAAACACGGGATTCCCCGAGAATGTAATAAATCACCCGTGTATCCCTTGTAAGGGCAGTATTCCATACTCTTCCCTTTTTATTGGCACAGGCAAAATCCGGGTTCGTAAAGCCCCGGGTGGATTTTCCTTTATATGTAATTTCATACGCAAACCCGGCCCTGGCTTTCCATAAGAGAATTCCCTCATAAATCCCTCCCCAACTCACCTTCTGCCCCATGCAATTAACATACAAATGAAGAAAGAACGGGGTTGCCCAACATAAAAGAGGATTCTATTTTATTTGGCACACCCAGGGATATGTGGGGACAATGAGAGACAAAGTCTCCAAAAAGCTGAACTTTTACAGAAAGTAAAAAAAAATCCTCAATATCCACATTTACTGCCCAAATTAATGACCAAAGACATCCTTAATGATCAAAGTCCATCCTTCGGACATATACTGAAGCCACTAAATTCCAGCCGAGTATTAAAAAAAAAAAAAAACCAGGAAAAAGGGCTCATTTTAAGCTGTCAACCAAAGTAAAAAAATCGGGGTGGAGGAATTTTTTTTTAGGGTGAAATTTGAGAGGTGCCAGCATTGTATGGTGTGTCATGTGGTGGGGGAGAAATTTGTCGGAGGGTTCAAATTTCACCCGGACTCTCTCCTTTCATTACTATCATTTTCCGAGCTAGACCTAACTGCCAGGAGGATGAGGACGTGGAAAGATACGGACGGAATTAAATACTTGGAACACTGTCAGGCGTAACCAACACGAAATATTTCCCTTTGTAGTCCCTCGATACGTATCCAGTAAATGCTGGGAGAGATCCCCTTCCTCAGAAGAGACAGTGAATGGAAACCGCAGGATTTAACTGCACATCCAGGGAATGGTCTTCTCTGGTAAAGGGACGTCAAGGTCAGGAAGAATCCTGCCCTTCAAAGCCCATCCAAATGAGACTCTTCAAAAAATCCGCACGTTTGCGGTGGCTGCTCTGTAGAGAAAGCCGGAAGAAAGGCAGATTTGAGCAATATCCCCGTCGGGCGCCTCACTTCCCCTCCAGCTTCACCTTGTCAGTCCTTGAGAGATGGATAGACAGGGACCAAACGGGAGAATTGGGAGAGGGAGAGAAAGGAATTTAGTAACGAAATATGCAAGACTTGGAGTGGATGCAATCATAATGAGACTGGGAGACAATTATTTTTATTTACCACTCACTCAACCAAAGGACCTTCCCATGTTTTTCTGGGGCTTCTGCAGGGGCGGGGAAGGCTCGGGGAATTATAATTATCCACACATCGCTCCACCTCACTTCCTCCCATTGATTTCGCACATGAATCATATCCCAGGAGCTCAGGTCTGATGTCGAAACAGTCTCCATAACCACTTCGTCCCAATAACTACATCCGACTTTGGGGATTCCAAAACGTCTGTGGGAGGGAGACGACAATGGAGGGGCACGAGTGGGTGAAAGAGAGAAAGAGAAAGAGAGAGAGGGAAAAAATAGAGGAGAAGTAACGGGAGACCACAGTAAAGAGATGCATCTCTAACGAGGAACACGAGCGCATTGAGGTTGCCCGAGGAATTTTGGGGAAGACAGAGCAAGTTCAAAGTGGATGGACGTGTTTTGGCTTGGAAGTATTCCCCAAGAAACTAAAGGGGAAAGAGAGAGTGCGTTAGGGCAGAGAGACGCATCGAGAGAAATGTGCACCAACTGAAAGCCATCCAATGAGGAAACTGGAGTAACATGGAGATGGTAAAGTGGAGATGATACAAATGAGGAGGAAAGGATAGAGAAAAGTCGGAGATGCCAGCAGACGATAAAGAGACACAAAATCTGGCGTCAGCAAGAAATCAGGGACAATACAGACGGGTGAAAGCAACCAGATGTTTGAACGGGAAATGAGGAGAAATTGTGCACTTGAATCAATAAAATGAAAAAAAAGTAAAATACGGGGATTCGGAAAAATAAAAACATTCGAAATCAAGAGACAGCCTTGGAAATAAAATATTTTCACCGAATGTACTCAGTGAAAATCTACAAAAAGCTGGTCAATGTAAAAGAGAAAGCCAGGTATCATCCTTGAAAGAAGTGAGGTGAATAATAGAGAGAAGAACGAGGAAAATAAGAGAAACATTTTCGAAGAAACGATGAAAACTGGAAAAGTCTTTCGAAGGAAGAGAAGGAAATTTTCAAGAAAGAGACCGGAGAAGGAAGATTTCCATATAAATGGGAACATATATAGCAGGTGAAAGTCCTTGGAAGGAGGGGAAATAAAGGGGAAGTTTTCTAAGGTATTAGAAGAACCAGGAGAAAGTCTTGGAAGGAGAGAGGAAGGGAAAACTGGAGGATTTCGAAGAAATACGTGGAGATGGAGAAGCTTTCCCAGGAAAGGCATGTTTGCCAAATAAAGAGAAAGCTGCAGGAATAATGGAGAAAGCTAAATATAGAGAAAGCTGTAGGAAAAGAGAGAAAGTTGAATAATAGAGAAAGCTGTAGGAAAAGGGAGAAAATTAAATAACAGAGAATGCTGTAGGAAAAGGGAGAAAGCTGTAGGAAAAGGGAGAAAACTAAATAATAGAGAATGCTGTAGGAAAAGGGAGAAAGCTGTAGGAAAAGGGAGAAAATTAAATAACAGAGAATGCTGTTGGAAAAGGGAGAAAGCTGTAGGAAAAGGGAGAAAGCTGTAGGAAAAGGGAGAAAACTAAATAATAGAGAATGCTGTAGGAAAAGGGAGAAA
>JAQGBT010002866.1:0-22033 GCA_034698585.1 Disparrhopalites patrizii | reverse complement strand
AACAGAAACCGAGAAAAGTAAGAGAAAAAATGGAAAATGAGAAAAGCAAGAGAAAAAATAGAAATTTGAGAAAAGCAAGAGAGAAAATGGAAAATGAGAAAAAAACAGAAACCGAGAAAAGTAAGAGAAAAAATGGAAAATGAGAAAAGCAAGAGAAAAAATAGAAATTTGAGAAAAGCATGAGAGAAAAATGACCAGGAATGGTAAACTTAATGGGAATGGAATGTAATTTCGCAACCGATAATAATGAAGGTTTTGATTGCATTTTTTCTTCTATTTCCCCCTCAAACTACAGCCCGATCTTGTTTTTTTTCTTCCAGTTGGGTATTCGGAGACTTCATGTGCAAGATGTACCATTTCATCAACAGTCTGAGTCACATGGCCTCCATCCTCATCCTCGTCGTCATCTGCATCGAGCGCTACTTGGCCATCATTCATCCCATGCAGTGCAAGCAACTCCTCACTCTCAACAGACTTCGGGTGAGTGTGGTAACATTATTTGTCTTTCTCTATCTGGGTTCTTGTATTTTCCTTTATATTTATTGTTGGACGTATTAAGAATTATATATTTATACATACGTAGATACACTCGTATGTTGTACATATGTACCATACTACTGCAACCTTTTACATTTGCTGAACTAGTCTAGCCTCAGTTAGGGCTTCCATAATGACCTTTAGGCGGGCTCCGGTGCATATGTAGGATTTCAAAACAGTTCTCTCTGGGAATGACATCTTCCTCGGATTTCTAGGTGGGTTGCGTCTGCCTTGTTTGTTTGGGGTCTCACACCAAGTAAACAAATTAGGACGAGGAGGCTTTTGAGTCGCTGTAATTAAGTTGGTTACTAGACGGGGAAGGCAAGAGAGTCGGAGATTGACGTCGAGAGAGAAAGAGAGAATAAAAAATATATACATACAATAGGGAAGATAGGAAAATAGAAAAGAGAGGCAGAGAGAGAAAACGAGACGGAAGACAAACAGAGAGAAATTAGTCAAACAATGATAGAATCTGGTTTTTAAGTGAGAAATCAGGAAAGACAAAAATTTTGGCCTAGAAAGCCAAGCATGACGTGATTTCTCTGGTTTCCTTCCATACATTTTTACTCACTTCAAATGCCCTGCAAATGGACCAAATTACCCATTTAGAGGCTCACATTTGAATCTCACTTGCAATTTGTTTTCGTAAAGAACAATCCAATTAGATGTGTAATGTGATTTAAAAAGCTCCTTTGACTGGTGGAATGGCTGCCATGAAAAAGTGCAACTGGAGCTGAATGAGAGTGTTTTCCCCAGAAGTGATCAAAGTATTATCAAAGTATTATTTACGTCCTTGGCCGTTGGCAATGTCGAGAGTTGTTTCTTGAAATTGTAGTCAGTTACATGCAATTGACATTGCACCTTGCGGGCGGAATGAAATAAAAGTTTGTGTGGACGTACATAACATTATGTAAATGCATGGCTGATTGTAGCTAGCACTTCTAGCTGTAATGACTGAAGACTGTATACAAGTTGTATTCATTTAGGGAGACCTTTACGTAAATTGCCTTCACCTAATTAAGTGAACTCTACCTACATTGTCTGATTCTTGGAATCACTTGGCACGTTACGGTCAGGGGAAAAGGAGTGAAAAAATAAACTCTTTAACTATAGTTCCAGATTTTATGTGGCTTAAAACGAGCAGTCGTCTTCTGTCCTAATTTAAGGAGAAATAGAATGACATACACATGTATAAGATCAGATTAAAACAATAGGAACTTGCTGGAGAGAAATCAGATGGAAGAACAGGGAAAGTCGAATTAAAGGAAGGAAATAAAAATGGAAATCAAGAGAATATCGTATGATGCAAATAAAAAAATACAAATCCGCAAATACGACAAGAAAGTCCCAAAAATACAAGAGCAAGTCCAGAACACTAAAAAAGATGGATAAATTTCAAAGTTAAAATGCAACAGTACAGAAAGGAAGGAAATATAATGAGGGATAATACACAGAAAGGAAAGGAAAATTTGAATTAAATTAAAACTCAAAATAAAAATAAAAATTTAAGGCATCGAAATAGATAAATAAAAAAGAAGAGTTCAACAATACAAAGCAAAAGAAGTCTACAAAATACAAAGAGAAATTCAAAAAATACATAGAAAAGTCCAAAACATACAAAGAGAAAGTCCAAAAAATACATAGAGAAAGTCCAAAAGATGCACAGAGATAGTCCAAAACATACCAAGAGAAAGTACAAAACATACAAAGAGAAAGTCCAAAAATACATAGATAATGTCAAAAAATACATAGATAATGTCAAAAAAAGGGGAAGTCCAAAAATACAGTGAAAGCTCAAAAACTGCAAAGAGAAAGTAACGATCGGAGCTTGACACTCATACTTCCACTTTAGTTGGCCTTTCACTCTAGCATCTTAGCGGATAATACGATGAGCAAGCTGGGGAATGACATTAAGTGCATCTTTATCTTGTTGTCGGAGAGAGAGAGAGAAGTTTCTACTTCTGAAAGATTGACATGTCCCACCCAAAATTGCTTGAGTTCACCGCCTATTTATATCAATGCTTCCTTTTCCTTTTTTTCCACCATGGAATTTCCCCGAATTTCTCATCGTAAAGAACTTCAAAGGAAAAGGCGTGACAGCACACTTAAAACGTAGACAATGTAACTTTCTCTCTCTGTCGCACTTTCTCTCCAACGCTCACGTCTCTTTTTTGAACTGCCTTGTACGTCCTATCAAGAGTGCGAAGGAGTGATTTCCTCCATTTGTTTCCCCGCAATTTCGAGTGCCGACTTGGACTTTCTCCCGTTCTCACCGCGATTTTTCCACCGGACTACAAACGTCAGACTTTCTTGGACAGGCAGGGAAAGAACATTCTTTTTCGGGGAGATAAAAGCCGTCTGCCGCTGACATCGGGCGTCTTCTCTCTCTCTCTCTCTGGTTCTCAACACACGACTAACCAGTAATTTTGGAAGAAATGGGAAAAGAAATACAAACCAAATAAAGTGTAGAAGCTCAAACGAGTAATTGACATCAGATCATTCACCATCTAGTGGTGGAAGCTGAAGCAGAAGATTGAGACGTGTAATTTCCCGGAAGAAAAAGAAACAACTATCAAGATTGAGAAACTACGCTGTAGGAATTGAAATGGACATCACTTAGTATTCAAATCCAGCCATTTTTGTTTGGATTCTTACCAAGAGAAGGTAAACAGGGAAAAATATATCGCAAAGGCTCCTCATGACTTCACAATTTCTTTTAGAATTATTCCAAGAAAAGCATTTTTATACTCGTTTGCCCGGGGATTCAAAGATTTTTTCATACCAGTTCATTTCTGCATTCTACTCAGACGTGCCATTACTTTGAAAAAAACCCACATAGTTAATAACATCGTTTGTTTTATTGGAATTCATCTGGCACCAGCACATTTTCCTCTCGCACACACTTTCCGCAATGAGAAGATTGCTCCTCTCATCCTCAGCACGTTCCCCCATGATTTCTCATGGAAGCCTTTTTAAGTATGTAGAAAATGGATTTCCTCTCCGGGAAAAAGCGTCTACGCGAGGGAGAGCAAATTGCATGAGAGTGGATGAGAGAGAGCGTGAGGGAGGAAGTTACAGAATGAGAAAGTGCCGGAGATAGTCAGGAACAAGTGGGGAAAACGTTCATTTTAGGTGAAAAGGAGAGAGATAAGGGAGACAATAAATGCTCTAGAAGAGAAAAAATATGGAGGGAGAATCTAAACAAATTTTATTAAAAAACGATAAAGTAAAAGGAAGAGCGATAAAATGAACTTAAGTATGGAGAAAATGGAAAGAAAGGTGAGGAAAAAAAGGGAGGGAACACGAGAGGAAGAAGTAAGAGAAGATATACGACGCAGGGAAAAAATTAGAGAAAATAAATAGAACGGAGAAAGTACCGGAAGGATAAGAGACATTAAACAATAGTGGGAATCTGAGAGAAAGAAAAGAAGAAAAGGTGATGTAAAAAACAGGTGAAAATAAATAAAATTAGAGGGGGCTAGAAATGAGCCAGAAATGGGATAGAATATATGTGCATATATACGGCAGTAATGGAGAAAGTTAGAGCAAAAGCAAGAAAGCAAAAGCAAGAAAGTGAGAAAAAGCAAGTGCATGAAAGTGAGAAAAAGCAAGTGCATGAAAGTGAGAAAAAGCAAGTGTATGAAAGGGAAAGAAAGTAAGAGGGAGAAAGTGGAAGAAAGCAAGAGCGAGAGAAAGCATGAGCGAGAAAGTGAGAGAAGAGAAAAGCTAGAGAGTGAGAGAAAGCAAGAGCAAGAAAGGGAGAGAAAGTAATTGGGAGAAAGTGAGAAACAGCAAGAGCAAAAAAGGAAGTGAAAGTTAGAGGGAGAAAGTGAGAGAAAACAAGAGGGAAAAAGAAAAAGATAGACAAGAGAAAGCAAAATTGAGAAATGATAAAGTAAACGAGGAGATAAAATAAGAGAGTAAGTTAGTGGGAAAGCCAGAGAAAGACGGAAAAAAGTGACAAACATGAAAACATGGTGGACCTGAAGGGAAAATGAGAAGGGAAAAGCGAGATACAGGAAAACACGAAGAAAGTGAGAGTAATAAAGATAAAGTTGCAAAAATAAAGAAAGAAAAATTGGGACTAGCCAAAGAAATCGGAAGAATGAAAAGACAAAAGAGAAAGTAAATTAGTTTATGGAGAATTTTGAAACACGATAAAAAAGGAAACAAAGAAAAGAAACCAGCCAACAGATACACGAGAGATGAGAGGGAGAAAATGAGAAGGAGCGAGGAAAACCGAGAGACGACCTGCTATAGTGATAACGATCCCAGATAGATACTTGATGCCCATTAGGCGGGAGAAACATAAAAAAAATTACTACGAGGCAAATCCTACATATATTCATATCCGGATCATCCTTCCTAATTCCTTATACATAAATACATACATATATACGATAGTAATATATTCATACCCATGTATACGATTCCCACAAGTGTCATTATATCTCCGCCCCTCCACGCATACAAGTGTTCCTTAACGAAAAATGATGACTCCGAAAGTCTAAAACATTCCTAATAATTTCCCAAATTTCAGTTCACCATCGTCTCCGTGTGGCTCATCAGCGCCCTGTACAGCTCCCCGCGGCTCTACTACATCAACACCATCACCATGGCCCGGCACGACGGGGAGGTGGAGATCATCTGCATCCCCACACGGACCCTCTACGACTCCGTGACCTTTGACCTCATCAGCATGGTCGTCCTCTTCATCCTCCCCCTCGTCGTCATCTCCGTGCTCTACACCCGGATCGGAATCGTCCTCTGGCGAACAAGTCAGAGCAACATGCCCAGCTCCGGAAACGCCTCGGAAACGAGCTCAAGTAGCTACCGCGATCTAGAGATCCCTCAGGTGACCCCACCAGAGCGGAAGAAACCCGGGACGATTTGCGGGTGTTTACGTGGTCGGAAATCCCCTTCGGGCCGTCGACGGAGACATCTCTCTCAGAGCTATGATGATGATTACGAGGGGATGCAAACGACGACCTTCATCACCCACGGGGACGACTTCCCGGAGCGACCTTTGAGGTCACCGAAGATGGGCAATGGACATGCGGAAGGGGATTATCCGGCCAATTACGGGGCCACACAAAGATCATCCTTGAGGATGTCCGGGAGGAGTCTCAAGGGGGACAAAGGGGATTCCCCCACAATTTCCACGGCGGAGCCCATCATTCTGGTCAAATTTGAGGAGGAGGAGGGTTCCACCTCCTTCAAGAGGAGGCAAAAGCGGGGTAGGTGCACCATCCTCTTCAATCCCTCCTCAACCACCACCACAACAACCACAACTTCCCCTCCATCCCCCGGAGGGAGAACGAATCATTTGCATTGTCAGGACTGTTTACATTCCCAAGCAAGTCCCACGACTTCCGTGACCCCTTCAACGTCCTCCACGGCCACCACATCCGCCATCCACAGCACGGCACTCTCCAGATTGGTCCATGGTAAATATTACCATCAGCATCATCATCATCACAAGTCACATGGCTCCGTCCTCACCCCAAATGGCTCCGCTTTGGTCCTTAATAACGGGAATCTCAACCCATCTCAACCCACCCCCGCCGGAGGGGCTCCAATCCCCTCCGAAGGAGGACACAAAGGGAAACAACTGAAGAGGATGAGGGTGGTTAAGAGCTGTAAATACGGGACCCGGGCACTTCAATCCCGGAGGAGGATCATCCGGATGCTGATCGTGATTGTGGTGACCTTCGCCGTCTGTAACTTGCCCTTTCATGCGAGGAAGATGTGGCAGAATTGGTCATCGAATTATAAGGGTGGGAGCACCTTTAGCTCCATCTTCACCCCCTCCACATTCCTTATCATGTATGCCAATTCGGGGATTAACCCCCTTTTGTACGCCTTCATGTCCCACAAGTTCCGGCTGAGCTTCCAGGACCTCCTTTGTTGCAAGCTCCGGCACACTGTGAGGGTGTCCCGGAGGAACAGCATGGGCCGGTCCATGCGTCTTATCCCAGTGAGTACGGCCATATAGGCAGGGATATACACATTACATTCCAAGGTAATTATATATAATTACAGTTAGCATAGATATGTATGTACGTATGGATAAATGACTGTTATCACTATCAGGGTTGATCTTGCAGATTCCTTTTGAAAGGGAGATCAGATAATCATTTACTCATTTGAATAGTACATAAATGTGGGCATAATACCTGATATTACCATTATTTGTACAAATGCGGTGCATGTGTCGATGTACTTTATTTTTTCTCTGGTATTAAGACGTGAGAATATGACTATTCTTGCCAACATATTTGCTTATATGTAGATATGCAGATACTATTATGGTAGGCACAGTGTCTATATTATATTCAAGTACTATTTCCAAGGGGAATTATTGTAGTAGTTAAGCATGTGTACTTTCTCCAAGTTATTTTAGTCCTATGACTTTTTCAGCCAAAATATGCAGGCAAAAACACCTGAAATTACTGGGAATACTCAATTTCTTAGGCAAAAAAATGGATATGTACATAATTAATAATTACATATATGCAAATGTAGTAGATTAGCTTGTACCTTGACGCGGTTTATAAGCTTTATAATACAAATTTCTTATATGTATATTTACATATGTACATATATGTATAAATAAGTTGACGAATTCGAAATACAAACAAGTTACTCGTTAATAGTTGCAGTTCATATGTACATATGTATTCCCTTATTTAAGATTGAAAATGGACTGGTGTAAACGTACAAGGTGTCTGTGGACAAAAGATTACATTATTAATAAATGGCATTTGGTATACATTTATACATGGTGTACTACACGTAGGTAATTACACCAATTTTCAGGAACAACTTCATTTAAATTATTTAAAAACGTTATTCAAGCCATGACCAAATGGGATTACTCTGTACGGACTTGATTTTATATAGCAGACCTTGAAAACCCCAGCTTGGATTTGGTTAAAACTCCAGTGAAAAATATTAATTTCAAGCTGATAGTGAGTAGTATAATCGAAGGTTATCTATATATACATACCTGCAACTACAACATGCTGTATCTGTGTATTAATATATAATGAATAAATCTACTGGCTTTTAACTCTCACATTTCTCTTTTATTTTAAATTGACTCTAAAAATTAATTTACCTGGCATTGCCACTCACAGTTGCTTGGTTTACTAATAATACAATCTAATTTACTGCTTTTACAACTGTCACCTTTAAGAGCACTGACCCTACAAGAAAATCCTTGGAGACCTTTCTCATCCAAATTAAATCTGGTTTTGCTCTCTCAAAGCTCTTTTTATTCAATTATCCACTTACGCAATACAAGCGGACCTCAAAAGGAACTTCCTGGATGCATCGTTAGTAGAACTTTTAGTCCGTAATTACTTTGTGTGTGATCTTTACTTTCTCTTACCCCGGATTTTCCCGTGCTTTTTCCGAGCTTAATTGAAGGAGGCTCTAGCGGCTTAAGCTGGATCGTTTGGTGCTTTGGGAACACAAAAAGGCATGCCGTACCAAGCTCAACAGCGTCTGAGTGGGCGGTGAATGAATGAACCTGAATGGAAGAGGCGTTTTACAGGAATAAAACGGCTTTGGAGACACATCCAGGTAAAGTTTCATTGACAACAAAATCTCCAGCAAATGGGCGCCGTTTGCATAAAACGGTAATATTAATCCCAGCAACATGGATTTTAGTGCAAAGCAATCGGGGTGGCAAGACTGTTTAATCACGTTGGTGCTAATACGAAACAGGGAAAGTGTAGATGAACACAACAAAGGCTGGAGAAGGCCACAGAGGCTTTCTCCTGGAATTGCTCTGTGGCTTTCTCCGGGAATGGCTTGGATATAGATAACCATTCATCTCATCCTTCCAGGCTCCTTCCCATTCTAATGAGTCACATTCGACTTATTTCCCTTTTGTGTTTTTAACAATGAGAGCGTATCGGGGTGTATAAATATTCGGGTTATATAAAGGGCGTTGTTTCGTAACTTTCTCCCTTACAATGGCGGGGTTGTCAGCCTTGCCTTTGTTCTTTGAATTCCTTCTTTGCCTATGACACCGCTGGAACACTTCGATGTTCTTCACAGATAATATTATTCCCCCAAAAACACTCCCTTTGGATTACTAGACGAGCATTTGAATGGGGAAAGATTGCGTAGAAAAGACATTAGACAGCACATGGCTTTAGGCCGTGCTTTCACCCGGCTGAAGACGGAAAGAACTCATGGAATATTTAAAAATAGATCTCTTGAACTACATTTCATTCAATTTTATGAGAGTTTACATACTGTATGTGTGCATGTGTGCATATTTGTGCATAATTACATGTGGAATTATATTATATACCTGGAATTCGGCCTACATGAGCGCAATCCACCGAAAAACGGTCGTCGAAAAACAATTACGAAGATAGTCGAGTAATCAAAGGAGCTTTTCCCGGAGAAAGCGCTCTTTTACAAATTGTGTTTCCAGCTTTTACTCATATGTACTTACACATTTTTGCATCTCAAATTAACTTTTTTTTAACAAACAAAAACTACAAAGGAAATTAAAGTTGCAGCCAGCACTTTTACGTAGTGAATATTTTTTTTTATACCCTGTCCAATTAGAAATATAAAAGAAACATTAGCCTGGAGCTGTGCATAGTTATTACGAAATTGTCTGATTTATATAATTCGGTTTCGCTGGATAAAAAGAAGATTGACAGCTGGAGCTTCCCCACAATGGCAGGGGGTAATACCCAGATTTGTATATAACTTCTGAGACATCTTAAAAAGGAAGAAAGGCAACGGCGGAGACGTCAAGGGAAAAGGAAGAATAACAATACTTGGAAGGGTTATATTACCTGCACGTCCACAAAAAGAAATATGCATTACTGCCGAAAATAAATTCCAAGTATATGATTGTGTGCAAACAAAAAGCGATTTGGAGCCACGAAATGAGGTTAACCTTTGCAAATATCATCCCTTATAACAAAACGAGTCGCCGGAATTCCATTGTGCCCGGGAAGTTTGGAGGTGGGGAAAAATGAGAATAATAAAGGATTATTAGGGGGAAAAGGGAAATGACGTAAAGAGCCGTATTGACTCGTCTCTTCAAGCATCTTTGCCTGTGTGCCTCTTCATTCACACACGTGTCCGGGTAAATACGTAGCCGTACATGTGTATACACATCAATGTAAGTGTCTTTAAGTGATTCCACCCATCCGACGAGACAAAAATGACTCTTATATCTACTATAAACCCCGGCACTTACAAGTGTCATTAGAGTCGAACAACCTTTTGGAAGGAGCGGCGTTTGAAGCTTTTAATGGATTAAATATCGTCCCTCTCTTTTGATGTCCCAAATGGTTTTCTTTTAATGACATTTCCCATAATAGACTGGAGCATTTTCATTTCCTTGGGAATACCTGGTGTCTCCTTTTTCCCTTTGAAGTTGATCCCCGGGAATATTGATGTGCAAATCAGGGTGGGGGGGGTAAATTGTCTTTGAAGAGTTTGAAGCTGAGATTTCACTGGAACAAAATTACAGTTATTTACGTATGTATTTACATTCATACATGCGAAGGTTGTACATGTAAAGGGATGAAAGACGAGGTCAAAATTAATAATTGTACTCATTAAAGCTCTTTATCATATTTCGAAAATGTTTGTAAAACGATCTTTTTGCGAAAATGATTACATATATTTATGAATAAGTACATACATCAAGGCTCATGGAGGCTTGGTTTTCTTCGTCGCTAAAAATGACCTATACCTAACCCCATTTGTGTCTGTAGACTTGGCATGGCCACAGGTATAGCCAAAATGAATTTGTAAATAATGAAACTACTTCAAAGTTTGCGTTATTTTGCCATTAAGCATATGCGTTTGTAAATAAACAATACAACGTGTGTTTCTGCTGATGAGAAAGTACCCATGTTTAATATATAAGTGCAAAGTTAACAGGAAAGGTTGTCAAAACAAAGTTAAGGCGGTGCTTGTAAGGTACATAGCTTTGGTATTCATCCACTATTTATTAATCTGGAGCCATAAATAGGCAGTACTGGAGGAAACCCGTGTCCGTGAAATCATATGATAGACGGTGTAGTCTAAGGGATTCTGGGGTAACACAGAAACATGATCAACACACATTTCCAGGATAAAGAATCCTCATAAATCCTCGTAAATCTCATCTAGACTGGCAGAAGCGTCCATAGAATTTCTCTGGAACGTGCTAATGAGGTACATACATCATGCTCGATTACCCGGTAAATAGTTTTTCTCGTTGAGAAAAAACCCGGGAATTTTCTCCATCCCGGATCACATTCAATTACAAATGGAATGAAACGGGCCAGGACTAGATTCTCCCGTTAATTACGGGCGTTACGTAAAAGGTGAAGGAAATTAATTTTTCTCTGTTATGCCGTTATTCAGCCATTAATTGTACTTGGCGGCGTATTCAACGGCGTATACAACGGGCGAGACACGAACATCAAAAACACTTTTGTACCGAATTTTTCACGGCCGTGGACTGGAATCGCCTTCACACGAAGTTGTGCAACAGCCGCGTCTGGAAAAGGAAGGTTTTGTAATTTCCCCGGCGAAAATAAACTGGAAAATACTAACATTTTGCTAACGGCGGTTTCTCCAGCTGACCGAAGAAATGCATATGTACATATATACCTATACAATACACAAATACGTCGAATGCAGAAATGCAGGGTGTACCTATGTCCTTAGCAAATGGAAATGAAAGGTGCCCCAAAGAACGGAACTGAGGCTGAATTATTCCTTAAGGCGTTCCCATTGATGTCAGTCGATAAAAGGTCACCCTGATAGAACATCAAAAGAAACTGTTTACTTTCCTTATCAACTCCTGACCTAGCCCTCTGTGAGTTCCCAATCAATCCCAAGGCCTTCCTCGGCCAAGAAAGTATCCCCAAAAGGTTTTTACCACAATAAACATCTCCAATCTCCGAACTATACCAGTCCTTTCATAAAGATAAGGAAGGTTCAACTAGAAAAAGCAACAGTATTTTTGTAATTGAAGAGGGCAAAGGAAATACTTGGAGGCCCACATTCACCCTTTTTTCCCACAGGTAAAAGTATCTCCGATGCACTTGAGAATAATGAAAATATAAGAAGTGGGTAAACATACCCTCTTCGTAGCTTCTGTGGATGTCTTTCATTCTGTCTTTTGAAGTTGAGATAGGTTATACATATACACACTTTGGACTGGTTTTAGAAGAGTGCTCCCTTCCCAAAGAAGGGAGCACAGAAGGAAGATAAAACGAATTTCTAATGATAAATCTCAAGTCAATCTTAATCATGCATCAATAAAGAGTTTTGTCAAATGGGATCCTCTTGGCTATTCCAGATTCAAGCTCTTTGGCAAGAGCCCTTCTTTCCACTTGTGTTCTTATTTTTATTCAAAAAGGTATAGAATTTAGTGTGCATAAAGAGGAATTCGATCAAGCCGGAGGAGCATTCTGTTTTCAGAGCTTGACTGAATCCTTTGGAGAAAATGTGTGAAAGATTTTTCCATTGATTTACATAGAACGCCTTTACTAATTCTGCTCATCCTCCGACGCGCCTATTTTACATTAAGACATTTTATCTGGGGAAATGCCTAAGGCTTTCTCCGGCTTCCCCCTGCCCATCCTCGTTTAGCACCAGAGCTTTCATGACGGATTTATTTTAATAAAAAGAACCTTAAATTCTTTGAAGCGGGGAGAGACGAGGCTTTAGTGACGTCAAGACTTTTAATTAGGCTTCTCACTCCCTTGTACGAGTTAAAAGTCTGACAAGTGCAGTTTTTGAGATTCTCTCAGTAGCTTAGTCCTTCAATTAGATTACCAAAGCCTAACTTTCTCTCACGAAAAAGTTGACGTGGGAGACTGAGCCTCAAAATTGTTTTGGTAATTACAAGTCAGGATGAAAGTACAGCTTTCTCTGAACAAAATTCCAGGAAAAGAGCTGGAAGTTTAAAGTAAGGATTTTTTTTTCGGACCGATGCTCCACTTTTCGTTGAAAAATACAGGCTAATTTTGCCATTCCAGATACTAATTTTCACTGGAGAAAATAAGTGAAATCATTGGCACTCACACTTTTATCATTTAAGGCACTTCATTTTCAGGGGAGGGACTTGTAATGTATTTTATTGCATGTTCTCCAACAGTTTTTTTTTTTTTTTACAAATGAAGATATACGGATACCCGGGTATATTTTTACCAGAAAGAATTGAATAAAATTTCCATTATTTTCTCATTATGTACTTCTATGGTTCCACCCTTCCATTTACTTTATTTCATTAAAGAAGTAATAAAATTTAAAATAAAGGAAACGAAGGAAAAAAATACTTTTTTTGTAAAATATTTATAAAGAGTAGTACAGAAATGTATTTTTTTATCTTCTCCTTTCTTCCGGGTCTTTTCCCCTTGCAATAAACGTAATGGCGGGTCTTCCGGAGAAAATGGCTATTAATTTGCTTTACAACGCCGCGAACATCGTTACTGTCCTTGCTGATAATGAAGAGAGAGCTGTAAAAGGATTAGGTTGCTCTTGGGATCTTCCAGGCAAAAAAAGGTTGCAATGGGATTTCTCTATCTCTCTTTCTCTCTCTTCTCCAAGTTTTTTGTCTGCACTTTTTCTATTCTGCTGGATTTTTTTTCAACGGACAACTTTTACCGCATTCCCTCAAGATTTTTTTCCGCAGCCTCCATGTTACTCCCTATTAAAATCACTTAGTACATATTATCTTTCCCCAAACATGGGATTGAGCAGAAATTATCATGGTGTAATAAGGGAAGAGCCGTTCGTATGAAATGGGAGAATCCACCCTGAATTGAGGTTGGGACCAAATACATTAGTTTGACGTAACCCCTTGTGCCCACGCCTTCCTTTTGTAACAGAGACGTAAATACAAATGATGGGAAGCTGACTGCAATATACAGATAATTGTGGTCAGGTTCCTAGGAGCAAATAAAGGGAAGGCTTGAAAAGGAGAAACGTGATAAAAGAAGGGAGAGCATCAACTCCCCAGAATATTCAATTGCCCCATGCAACCCCGGTATCTGTTAATATTAAATATTTGTTCAAGTACGCAGAGAACAAGGGAAACAAAGGGAAGGAAGATGTTCTCGGAATAACAAAATTGGGCTCCCAGGAGCTTCAGGAGGACACCTAATGCGTTCACGCATTGCATGACTGGATAAAAATCATCAAAAGTGCATCCGAGTGTGAATTTATTGGGACAAGCACCTGGAAATCAAATGAGTGTCTACAACGTCATGATACACAATATTGCATGAGGCCTTGGTTAGTGCACTTGGTTAGTGCAAGGAATGTGGAAAGCTCGTACATAACCCACTCACGGAAGGCCCATTGCTAATAAAAACTGTTGACTCAGCCTTGTTCAAGTGAATGGTGGAGAACAAAAAACAAATGGCTACAGCAGTTCACCGTGAAACGCCTACAATTGCCAGTCTTCATTCTGGCATAGACCCAATCAATTGAATGACCGAGAAAGCGGCGTAGAAAGCCGGAGAAAGAGAGACAGAGATCCCTTGACTTTCACCTATACCCTTCTCGTCTGGACGTTGCGTAAGGTAAGTCAATTCTGGACAATCGTCCATGGAGAGGAAGATGAAAGGAAATTGCTCAGTCGCATCTGATTTTTATCCTGGGAGAGCTTCTCCGGTAGTCTCTCTTATGCGAGTACGGTTGACAAAATTGAAAGCAAGATTTGTAAAAAAAAATGAATAATAGAAAGTTAGAGAGACGAAAGGCGAAATACGGAGTGAAAGGCAGAAACGCAGAAAGAGATATATGTACATATATACATATATGTATCATGAGAAAGCACTACGAGAGAGAGAGACTTAGGAACAGAGAGATGAACAGAAAGAATTGTAAAAACGTTGGATAAGAGTAAGCGTCGACGAGAAATACTTATTTAAGGAGACTATGCATATTTAAGGAGGTAAATTTAGGAAGGAAGAGAAGACAGAAGTAGGCAAAGAAAAGTTAGGGGAGATTCAGATGAAAATCCTGCAAGACAATTTAAAAAAAAATTAAAGTCTGAGAAAGAGTCAAAGAAAACCACAGAGAAAACAAAAAACGAAAAAGTGGCATTGACACACCAACCAACCAGAAAGGGAGAGAAAGAAAGAGAAAAAGAGAGTGACAAAAAATAACAGAGACAAAGAGAGAAAAAGACAGACAGAAATAGAGAGAGAAAGAGAGAGGAAAAAAGATAAAGAAAGGAGAAAAGAGAGGAAAAACGAGAGAGCGAAAAAGAGAGAGAAGGACAGAGAGAAAGAGAGAGGGAAAGAGAGAGAGTGTGTTTAAGAGAGAGAAAGAGGGAGAGAAAGAGAGGGAACGAGAGAGAGAGACCGAGAGAGACAGCAAAAGGAAGCAAACGAGGATAAGAGAAAGAGAGTGAGAAAGCGAGAGAGAAACAGAGAGGGAAAAAGAGAAAGTGAGAGAAACAGAGAGACAGCAAAAGGAAGCCAGCGAGGATAAGGTAAAAGAAAATATAAGCACAAAACATGACACAAAAAAAGCAAATAAGAGCAAGCGACAGAGGAAAAAGGAAACGAGAGAAAGTGACAGAAAAAAGAGAGACAGATAGCAAGCGATAGAGAAAAACAGAGAGATAGAGTCAGCAGAGAAAGCAAGAAAGACACAGGAAAGCATCTCAACTGGCAGAGAGACAGGCAAAGAACGCATTGCAATTTAAACTGATCTAGAAAGAGACAAAGGAATGGTGAAATGCGAAGGATAGAAACAAATGGAGAGGTATGAAGGAAGAAATATAGGATGTTGAAAGGGAAGCGGAAGAATTGGGTAAAAAAAATCCAAGACCGCGTCGGTTCCTGTATTGAGAGCTGAACCGAGAAAATGCCTAACGGGTTAGGGAAAGCGGCAAAGCAAAACTTCATTTTGGCGATGAATGAGATACAAACCACTTCGGGTTGCATAACCCATTGTTCACCCTGTCAACTTGCAAAATAATAACCGATTCACATTTGCACGGCTCATAACTCATTCTTCTATTAAGTGGCCCGTCTCTATATTTTGAAGATGAAAATGAGTCCCGTTTGTGATTGAGCCGAACGTGAAGATGGATGGCTCCAAGTCCTAGACTTTGCTTTTGTGCTCCACGTATTCAACAAGTACAATTTGTCTTAGAATATATTCCTTATTCACCAGCAAGACTGCTCCCAGCGTCACCAAATACCATCAAGGATTCACGGAAATGGGAAAAAATATAAAAAGACACGCATTTTTTTCTTTCTCCAGACGAATTCAAAGGGAAGGCAAAAATAGACTGGAGGATCCTATTGATCGTCTAGGAGACGTAGAAGGCAACAATGATGAAGACATCCACTTTTCCCCCGTAAATTGACACATTTTTTAATCCCTAGACGACGGAACTCTCCCAACTCCGAATCTTTGCCGGTGCGGATGTCTGCCTCCATTTTTCGGGAACGGTCATATGTATGAGTACTTGGGTACTCACAACACAACGGCTAAGTATACTCATTTTTCTTTTTGCCCCCCGGTGGAATTTCTGTCTGTATGTAAGACACATTTCCACAAGTTTATTTCGTTACCTTGCAATTCCCATAGATTCCCTAGGAGTGCAATTCCCCTGGATTCCCAGGGAGCATCTCGCTTAATGTACGAGTACATATTATGTACATACAATGTACGAATGCATGAAAAATATAATGCGACATATCTGTCCATTTCATCTGACGCATTTCCAGTAATCTCCGAAATCACTGAAGCACGATGGCAAGGCACAACATAAAATTTATGAAAGGCTCGTGACCGTGAGTGAGTTATTCCATAATAATTATTAATTAGTCTACAGTCCTGATGCATTCGAACGAATAGCCCGGAAAACTTTGTTTTACAAATGCTGCAGAAACACATTATCTCCTAAAATCGTCTGCCTCAAGTAATATTCCGCAATATTTCTGTCCACAATACAAGTAGGGTTTTATCTAGTTACGCGAAATGTAAAATTCTCCTGGTATACTTTCGGAAACCTTGCACTTGCCATAATTTCTGGCATATTCAATGCTGTGCGACATGGCAGACCTGACGAACCATGAATAATTCGAAGTACCATCTAGTAATTAAGCTGAAGTGTAAGTGATTTGGATGGATATTTCATTATGGTTTGCTCAAAGGCATTCAGAAGGTTGGAGTGCTTTTGGGCTTCATATTCATTCATTCGCAGCCATCTTCCACATCGTACTCGTCAGGCGTAGCTTCAAACTGCAGACTTCAATTTAAGTAAATCACACGGTTCCAAATATAATTTTGGTCTGGGGAAGAAATGAATTGCTACAAATAGCTTAGAGCAATCAACACAAGTCAAAATTAAACCACTCGAAGGTAAGTAAAGTGATTAGGTGAATGATGTTTGTAGTAAATTGTTTAGAGCCAAACGCCATCGTAATTTGGTGTGACTATTTTGGATCAAAGTCGAGCGTCGAGGCTTCGGTATTGAGGCTGAACCACCGTCGTATTCTCAGTACCGTTGGGAAAGACATCTATTTCTCAAAGCATGCAGTTTCTGAAACTAATCCTGGAGCAACATGCTTCATATAGGTACATGCTTATATCTGTACCTGGATGAGAAAGGATCACCAAAATTTTCAGCACAACGAATGGGAAGAATAGTCCCATTATCCCATGTGCTTGGCTTTTGCCCTAACTAGCAAATATAAAGATAATTAATACTAATAATTAAAAAAATCAGAACACTGGAGTTTCAAAATTATTAGCGTACCGGTAACCGGTACCCCCGCAACGTATGTAATAAATAGGAAGTAATCACACTGACAAATATTTTCGAACATTGATGTTATTACAAACACAGACTATGTTTACAAGATGGCAAATGTAATATAAAAACGTACATATATAATAATAATAGAAGATATGTAATTTTTTGAACCAAAGGCTGAACAGAAGGACAATAAAGTTGGCGAAGGAAGGGAATTATTCGTAAATAATGTTGATACATCACGTTATTTTATGTACGTAAATATGTATATGTACAAAAAAGTAAAGCCAACGAAAAATAATTTCATACTATAAAAGCTTACATTATGGTCGGACATTATAGTAACCGCAGGAGAGCTAATTACTAGTAGAATACACTCATTAAGAATTAAACGTCACAAAATACTTAAGTTCTTTCAAAAGTAGGTAATATATTTTTGTATATATT
This sequence comes from Disparrhopalites patrizii, assembly GCA_034698585.1. Classification (NCBI taxonomy): domain Eukaryota; kingdom Metazoa; phylum Arthropoda; class Collembola; order Symphypleona; family Sminthuridae; genus Disparrhopalites; species Disparrhopalites patrizii. The sequence continues at coordinate 4,284 of JAQGBT010002866.1, read as the reverse complement.
TTTAAAAAAACATTCTGTTTGCATGGTTGAAGACGTAATAGATCTTATCTTTAAAGACTAACGGCAAATTGCATTTGTGCTACTTAACGCAATTTGCGACCGACATCAATCATCATCAGAGTCGTCTTCATCATCGTCTCCTTCATCCCTCCTAAAAATCAAAGCAGGGTAAAGTTTAAATATACATATGTAAGTGAGATGGATCCATCTATTAACAACTGCCCAACCCGCCCGTTCGCATGTACACCGCGATTTCCATTCATGTAAGTCACTGACGAACAACAACCACCACTGACTCACAAACATCGATACCATTGTTCTTGCTTTATAGCATCCAACCCAAATGTTGCAGCTGCTGCTGAATATTAACTACTGGACTACGGCTAGCTGACTACAGCTGAGAAGATTAGCAAAAGTTACCCCATCGCGAAGTCTGGCTCCCCTTGTGAATCTTCTTCCAGGGTCACTTCAGGAACGAGATAAAAGCAGTCTTCATCAGCGTCAGGGTTGTCCACTCCGCTAAGAAAGTGCGTTCCATCAAATGGTCTATTGAAACTTTTGGTTTGCACTAGCCCAACTGCAATAGTGCCCATATTGTGTATTACGTCCCGATGATGGTAATAACGATTGGACGACGACGTCGACGAGGAGGCGGTTGAGGAGGGGTATGAGGAGGGGTACGTGGATGTATGAGTAGCACCGTTTAGGCTCGACCTCGGCGGTGGACGGTAATGAGAAAGTACGTGTTCATCCTTCTCTTTTAACGTGGGAAAGACAAGACCACAAACGCCACATTTTGAGTGCAGGGGCGGTTCATGATGATAGTGCATGCTCTGATAGTGTCGGAAGAGTGACTTTTTGGAGGCGAACACAAAGGAACAAAGGTCGCATTTCAGTTTCGGAGTCTCAACCACCTGTGCTTCATTTGGACTCTTGCAGTACGTCCTATGGCAGTGAAGACGGAATTCAGAGAGGAAGGACTTGCCGCACACCGGACAATGATAAGGGTCATTGGGGTTGCTTGAAAACAATTGGGTATTAGAGAGATCGTCACAATTAATTAAGGAATTTAAAGCTGCCTGTGAACTAGTCGGTAGCTGATCAAATCTTAGCGGGAGAATGTTGTCGTTAGTAATAATGGGCTTGACTGCTTCCATGGCTTCGACGTTATTTCCCATGCTAATAGTCAGCGCTGGCAGTGATATATCCGTTTCATTTGTTGCAGGCTTTGACTTCTTTGGTTCGCTCGGCTGACTTTCTGGAGTTACTTTCGCTGGTGCGACTGCGACTTTTTCCGCAGGTGTGTCCATTTTCTCCGCTACTTTCTCTGTTACAGTCAGTAACAATCACGTCATCAATTAATCCTCTAGGTATAATAATACGTATTCGCACCATTTGAGACTGCTGAACAAAAAGGTACTACCTTCTTCCTTAGGTTTAACCACGACCGCATTTGAACTTGGTGAATTTGATGATGAAGACCCTGTCTCCAATCTTGACAAGGTTGATAATCTCGTGCTACTCCTCGTTGATCTCCGTGGCTTAATCTCAGCTGCTGCTACTGGAGGTGACGTCACATTGTTGACTTCGATATGATTGGTTTGGATGCTACCAGCAGAGTCAATGCCTGTCAACAAATTAAAAACATGGGTAACATATATGTCATCAAATGGTAAACGAATTAATATCCATGTTACATAACTGACGGCTGGAGATTTTTTCAGCAATATCCAAATTGTAATTTTACACAAGCAAGTGATGAGTAAATGGCTTATCGAATCAATGCATCCTTTGAACAAATGGAAAACCTACCGTTTTTCTTGATTTGTGGCTCCGTCCCATCACTCTTGACCCCTTCGGGGGTGTTTACAATTGTACTAATCTCACTGTGGACAGGTGACTTGACAGGGTCTTCCTTGATTTCTGGCTGATCCCCGCCATCCTTCCCCGTCTCAGAAATGCTCACGGCCTCGGTCAAAGATGAGAAGTCCCCGATGAGCTTGTCGATCTCGTCACTGATTTTGGCCAGGAATGAGCCGGTGGTTCGAAGTCGATTGAAATCCGTGTAGAGGTCATAGAGTTGAGAGAAGACGGTGGAGCACTTCCCACACAAATGAAGCTTCAACTTGGACTTCTCCTCCCTGTTGTTCCCATCCAAATGGAGCCATTTCAATTTATAAATCTCGGTAAGTGCCTCCGTGACCTGGACATTCACATAATTATTCTCGTCCTTGGCCATGAAACTCGTGACCTTTGCCCCATTCTCCTTCAAACTGCTCCGACCCACCCTCTTGCCCCCCGTCCGGAGTGCCTCGACGAATTCGAAGGCACAATTGGCACATTTGTCCGAATGTTTCCCATTACTATTCAAAGTCTTGGAGGATTCCTCCGTAGCCATGATTTTTGAAAACTAATTTCAGTCAATTAAATATCGTCCTCACCACACAAAAACACTCTTTATGAATCCACAATTAAATTGGCGAAGACCAGAAATCCGGATTTTCCCACGGAAGTTCATCCGACCTCAAAAGCCCTAGGACTTTAATTCCACCCTATAAATCCACCCATTTGATTTGGATATTTTTAGCCACCCTACAATACGTTCTAAAAAAATATTTATTTACAAAAAGTTTAAAGGGAACTAAAAACTACAAAGAAGATGTTTTTCTTTCTCACGAAAAAATGCAACAATTAACAAAAGTAATCAAGTTTTTAGTTTTCCCGGCACAAATCTCACATGGCTCTGCAAGGATCCAATATGAGTCACAAATGGGGAGGCCATATATGTACATATGGCATATATATGTGTACATATACGTCATATATACATGTATAAATATACATATGCATATATATAAACACATATATATATGTGTACATTTGTTAACTGCGGAATTTCTCCATTATTAGCATCTGATCATTTCTTTCTGTATAGTTTCTGCCTTTAACAATGGAGCAGGTCGTCTCTGATTGCCCTTTTTTCCCCATAAGGGAAATTATGTGGGGCTTCCGGATCTTCTCCAAAAAAATAACAAACTGGGCTTTCTTTTCTTTTGTCGGTGAAATGGAAGGGCGTAAAGGGTTAAAAGGGAAATGTAGAAATGCTAAACAAATGCCCCAAAAATGCCCCTCTTTAGAGCCTAAATAACCCTGGGTGTACCTACATTTTGTGAAGAAATGTTTTATATTTATTTTATTCCCTAACGCACATTTTGTACATTCCAAAGGCATTTACATAGATTTTGAGGATTTTTTATGGATCATGTAGAAATGTAGATTTTTATTTTATTTTGAGTGGGGATGGAGTAGGCATTATTATAGGCTTTTAGTGTATAGATATACGTTTTTGGAATGAGTAAAAAGGAGTGGATATTTATAAGTGTGTAGGTAAATATATACATTGGGATTTTTTCAGTCCTCTTCAGCTTTTAAAAGGTGGGCCTGGAGAGTGTAAGAGAGAGAGTCTGGGCTCATTTATGTAAGGATATATTTGGGCATATGTATATGTATGTAAATATATAAAATATATATCTAAAATGGAAATATACATATGTGCCAGTTACTTTTTCCAGCAAACAAAGTTGCACCATCCACGCATACGTCGCTTCCCTTATTTTTCCCCCTTGGCTTCATCTCGTCTCTCTGTCTGTCTCTCTCTCTCTCTCTCTCTTTCTCTGTCTCTTTCTCTCGCTCTCTCTCTCTCTCTCTCTCTCTCGCTCTCTCTCTCGCGCTCTCTCTCTCTCTCTCTGCCAGTGCCTTGATATAAAAAAGTGAGTTCCACATGTATGCCATAGTATAGGCCAGTATGCACGATAATTATATTTATTCCCACGTTGTATACACATGTGGCACATGTGTATTTAGGAGCCCCGTACGTTTATATGAGAAAGAAGCAGATTCCTCTCGGCCTTTCCCCATATGTAATGTATTTCGAAGGGAATATAATCATATAAAACATCTCTAGTGAACCATATGAACCTTCCACGGCTGTATAAATATCTCTTGATGTATTCAGAGGGAGAGAGAGAGAAAGCCTCTTTTGTAAATTTTACATGTGTGAGCACGTACGGAAGATATATGAAGAAAAATCCTTGTCGGGGTTCCATTCGGAGAGAAAAAGGAGGGATTTATATGGGGGAACAATTGCATTATATGCATTATGGGCGTGATTATAGAGATTTTTCGGGGGATATGGACGCTGACTTACATAGGGGATGGCTATAAGGGGAAATACCAGGGTAGGGTATAGGATTTCAGGGTGGGATATAATATAACCCTTTTTTT
>JAQGBT010002865.1:0-22035 GCA_034698585.1 Disparrhopalites patrizii | reverse complement strand
ACATAATATTATAAATTATAACATAATAATAAATTATAATGATGCACATAATATTATAAATTATAACATAATAATAATATATATAGGTAATAAAGTAATTTTAATATAATAAAAGTATAATAAAATCATGTTTGCAAGCACAATTTGTTTAAATGCTGATGTTTTGTGGGGAAAATAAAATTGTGTTGTTTTATGAGATTCCAGCGCTCTTATAGAGTAAAAGTTAATCTTGGGGCATTTACATTTAACGTCAGGCTGTTCTAGCGAGAAAATGCTGTTAAATGTAGGGAAATGTGACCTTTAATGAATTAAAAAGTAGCTGGTATGGACAAAAATGCGGATATATACAGCGATTGCTGTTATAGAGAAGTTACTCTCTCGCGCGATCCAGGAATGCTTTTGTATAGGAAGATAATACTGCGATAGAGAGGTTCGACTGTATGAGCACTGTTATATAGAGGAGGTTGAAGTCAATTTTCTCTACCTAAAGGTCCCGTTGAAATTAATCATTTGTTTTATGAAAACAACGCCGTTTTAGAATAGCAATTTCAATGCTAACAATTGGAGAAAGCATTTTTGGGATGAATTTTCTGTCACCGTTATAAAGAGATTCCACTAAATGGGGAAAAGTTGGGGCTTGTGAGACTGCAAATGGAGTACAGCAATTTCGGGGCCGAGGGAAGAAAAAGAAGATGAAAAGAGATTTTTTTGAGGTTGGTCGTGGAAGGAAAAGGCACGTTTGATGTGGCGGAGGATAATGGCTCCATCATTACACATCCTTCCCAGGTTACGTAAAAGCACACAATCCGGGTCGTATCTTGGGGAAAGAGGCCCGAGAAAAAATTCTTCAGTCCAGCCTTTTATCTTGGGATTAATCAGGAACTATATATGTTTTTGGGGGCTTCCTCCGACGGCGCAATGCCTCTTTTTTACTCAAAATGAAGGATTTCTTCTCCAGAGGATTCCTTTTTTGGATGCGTTGGCTTCAACATTCCAATTTTTTCATAGGTTAATTGTCGAGCTGTAGTTTCTTGATCAAACTAAAAACTAACTAAAAGACGTTATTACCTTTTAGATGCAATTTCATTTTTAATTTCAAGTTCAAAATGAAAATAAAGTAATCATCAATGCACTCTAGAGAGATTTATAGATGTTTGTCCTTACGGCAATTGAACAATGGTCCTTCGAGCTGGATTCGAATATGCACAAAAACTGAAAATAGCAACCGCTGCGGGACTATAGTCAGATTTGTAAACGTTCATCCCTAATGAAATTGAACAATGGTCCTTCGAGCCGGATTCGAATGTGCAGAAAACTGAAAATAACATACCGTAATTATTCGAAAGATGGCCGGGGTTCATCTTTAAATTTTGCCGCCAAAGTTAGAGACCCGGCCATCTTTGGAGTCTAGCTTTTACATGCATTTTTCCGCAAACTGCGTACAAAACCCGGCCATCTTTAGAGACCCGGTCATCTTTAAGAGCCCGGCCATCTCTAAAATAATTACGGTAACCATTAAATAACTATAGTCAGATTTGCAGACGTTTGTTCTTAATGAAATTGAACAATAGTCCTTCGAGCCGGATTGGTAATAGCTTAAAAAACACAACATAACGTAACCATTAAGGAACTATAATCAGAATTGTAGACGTTCGTCCTGAATGAAATTGACGAATGGTCCTTCGAGCTGGATTTGAATATGAAAAAACACTGAAAATAACATAAACATTACGGAACTTTATAGTATGATTTGTAGACTTTCGTCAACGAAATTAAGCAATGGTCCTTCGAGCCGGATTCGAATATACAAAAAAAACGGAAAATAACATAGCCATTGCGGAATTATAGTCAGATTTTTAGACGTCCGTCCTTAATGCAACTGGACACTGATCCTAATAAGCATGGTAATGCCATATTTGATGCAAAATGTACACAAATATATCAAAATGTTTCCTCCGTCGCTGTGTGAATTGCGTATAGCAATCAATAAAATGAATGATAATGCAAAATGCTCTATTTAAATTACTTATTCCCCTGCTCAGCACTTGGTATTGCTTCCACTTAAGAGCAAAATGTGAATGGAAATATTCAGAGCACAATATTATTCATGGTTAAGTATATAACAAATCAATTCGTTTTTATTTCCCTCTTTTTTTAACGTCAATAATCCTCCTCAACAATAATTACAAACAGACCTTAAAAGGAGACTGGAGAGAAGAGAAGGAGAGAAAAATTGAGACATTATTATGCACATGTCATCCATACATAATGATAAACTTTCCCCTTGTGCAAACAACCTTCACTTATCCAATACATTTTTTTAGGGCTCTCTTATATAAATACACATGTACATACATATACACGCTCAGCTAATTAATTTACTCATTTACCTGTACATAAACACCAGACATTTCCTATCATACACGCCCATATCTTTAATTCTCATTTTCCCCTGGCTTTTCCCCTATTTTAATGTCAAGAGAAAGGGTGGAGGATTTAACCACAGGAAGGTTAAGCATAGTCCCATTCTGCCTCTTAAAGCTAGAGAAATAGGCCCGTCACACGAGCCAAAACATTTTTTTTTGGTTGTACAACACAAAATTTTTGCACCACACAAGACATTTATCGCAATGGGGATCGTCCATAAAGGACGTAAGCGAAATGGATTCTAACATGACTTCATCTGACCCCGAGGAATTGATGAGGTATTTAATTAATTGCTTACTTTATTTAGTATACTTGAGTACTGTAACAATAACATCATCAACAGTAACAATATGGAGCCATTTGGTTCCTTGCACATTTAGCCTCGACATATTAGGGACATTTTTAACAAATATATTTTTGTTTTCCATTTATTCATTATATTACATTTCCTTTTTTTTTCTGTTCTAAAAGTAACCCCTTCATTTAACAATACGTATACATACAAGGATAGTAACACACATGACATTTGTACCATACTACATTGCCTATATTTAGTGAGATACTTTTGAAGTATTTTTAATGAATTACAAAGTTTTATTTATGATAGGAATTTTTTGAAGAAGGTAAAAAGTGTGCATGAAAGTGTGAGCAGATTTTCGTTTTTTTTGGCGGGTCTTTTTTTTAATCCATAATTGTATAGCAAATCTTGAAGCCAATGGAAAAGCACCTTTCTGCCCGTCGCGGAGCAACTATGTAAGTATTTTTGAGCGAAGCGATAACTGCGGTAAATCTTTTTTTTTTACATTTCTTGTGATCAACTCTTCCAAAAATCCTCTATTTTTAGAAGAGAAAATTATTTATCAGCGGAATAAATGCAAAAAAACCATAACAAGTCGATTGAAACCATTAATTAGAATAATTAATAGGAATAGTATTAATTAAAAACGCAAAAAGAACACGAGATCGTAGCCTATAATCTCATATGCAACTTTTGTGCCCATTACAAATTTTTTGCTTCGCTCATACAAAGAACGTGGCGCGGGATTTAAAAAAAAAAAATTCTGAATCGGTGCATTGGGATTAAATTAAATTTGAACCAAGAACAGATCACATGTTTTTGGGTAAAAAAATCGTTGTTTCCTTCTTTCGTAAATTCCCCCTTTTTATCAAAATCTATAATACATGACGATGCATTTAATATTTATTTAAATAATTAATATATATGTATGTTATATGTATATAATGTATTATATAATGTATTACTTATTTTGCTATATCAAATGGCTTCATGGCAGTGCTCAGTAACATGTCAAAGTGTTCCGCTGATTATTTGATACACTTAGCATAGTCCTCACTTATTATCCAATTAATTAATTAATTTCTGAATATTAGCCTTTAATGCTAAGTTCGTGTGTGAAAATAACATAAAACTATTAGGAATCTTATAAATGACGCCGAAATTAAAACTCTTCATAATTCCTGGCGCTCATCAAAAGCAAGCCAATGATTGCGCATGCCCTTTTAGGAATTTTTTTGGCATTATTTTGTAATTCAGAAATGCGATTTCTGCCCCCCAAAATCCGACAGATAAAATTGTTCCAACGTAGAACATATTTAGTTATTTAATAATATTCATGAACCATTACATTAATGATTCCTTTGAGATTTCTTCTCCCAACATATGTATATAAACATTTGATTTCGTATATAATAACAACATTATTAACTACGCTTACAGTGTACATCCCCAATTCTAATAATAGTTATACCTACATGTATTTCTATATATATTATACATATGTATATTTTATATGGCGAGTATATGTAGCCAAAAGAAAGATAAATTTCATTGGAGAATGAGGCGTAGGTTTTTTTTTAAAGTATTTTTTTCAACGTTATAATATCCTTTTAGTGTATTTTTTGAACGTTAACACTATATAACATATGCATACAACTGTGAATATTTACGTAGAACATTTTTGCGTTGTGTGAACGGCCGTTTCTTTTTTGGGGCTAAACATTTTCTGTGATCATGATTCTTGAATATTTCCCAACACATTTAATCCTTACCATCTATATGTACATAGTACATATGTACATTATGTATATATATGTACCCTCAAAGTTCCCGCGCAAATTTTTAAATCCCCCGCGGTTTATGTCATACTTCCTGTGCCACATTTCCAAATTTCACTCAAGATTTTTGTGTGCTTTTCTCAATTTTATATTGCACGGAAAAATTTACTATTACATCGTTTTACCCGGAATGCTTTAAAATTTTTCTATATCCCATTTCCGACCAAATGTACACTGTCGTATACAGTTGACTCTCTATAGCGGTTCCCTCTCTCAATAGCGATGGCCGAAATTGTACTTCAGTAAAAAAAAATCTCCAGTAGTTCCTAAAAAGAAACTTATTTTATATACAACGGTTTTTCACTATGGAAAAACGTTTTTTCGGGGAAACTTTCCTCATTTATGGGCATCCGTTGTAGTCAGAATCGGCTGTAATTGTAATTAGCTAAATAATTAGCCTTGACCTTTCCATGTGATTGAGCTAAAAAAAAGAGCCGGTATGCCTGTCAAATGTTTGAAGGTACGCAGAGTAAAAATGAAACTGTCCACCGCAGGTTATTTGTAAATATAACGGAAGCATATATCCTTGCGCATGCCCTTATACAATGGAGTCCCTTTATAACAACCTTCGTTATAACAGCTTAATGCTAAAACAAATTGTTATAACGTCCGGACATTACAGCCGCTGGTATATAGAAAGCATGTTAAATTTGTTGCCTACAACAGCATTAGCCAAAAATTTTGTTATAACAGCAAAATTTTTGGTTCCATTGTACTCCACTGTAAAGTCTATAGAGTCTCTCTACAACAGCAACGCTTATACGAGAAATCTTTACAACGTCCCCAATTCCTCCGAGGTAATTCAAAGAATTAAGTGAACTCTCATCACTTTTGCATGTGGCATTTTTAGGGGGCAGTAGCATGCTGTTATACGGAGACTCTTCCCTGACATAAAAAAGCAGTGGAGTCTCTTTATAACAACATTACCTATAACAGCATAACGTTAAAAAATTCGTTATAACGTCAGGAAATTACAGCCGCTGGTATATAGAAAGCAGTTTCCTATGGCAGCAATAGCCAAAGATCTTGTTATAACAGCAAAATTGATGTTCCCGTTGAGTGTTGTTACTACGAGACTCTACTGTACCCGGATAAACACAGTGACGTCTCACTATAACAACGTTCAAGGGAAGGACGAATAATGTTTTTATAGAGAAATGTTGTTACACAGAACATGAATAATTTTGTGGCAAAATGATTCTAAAGTACAAAAATCCCATTTTAAATAGGTTTTGCTTGTGTTTTAATGCAAATTACAGAATTCGATTTCAAACCTGATGATTTGGCTCCTGCGCGATGCTTAGTTTCACCATTTTGCCCGCTCAAAAAATTAATGTTGTTATAGGGAACTTCTAACCCGTGTATGCTACGGTAAAGGGTGGGGGAAAATCTATTATTACAGAGAAATGTTGTTATAGAAATATTGCTACATAGAATACGTTCATAATGTATAAATGCTACAGGGCCCTGACAAATCTTGCTACCGGGAAATTATTGTTAGAGAGCTTGTTATAGGGAAAATGTTGTTATAGAGAGGCTTATTGTAGGGAAAATGTTGTTACAGAGAAACTCCTCTGTGAGGAACGGATAAATGGCTAATTGCCATTAGCATTCCCCCCCGAATTCGCCATCTTCCTCTGGAGTGTCCTCGTCTCCTGAACGGCCGCCACAATTGACCTCACCGCCTCCTCGTGACCCTCAAAGCTCTCCGCCTTATGTAAAAGTCCTCCCCCATCCAGAATATCATCATCAAAAATCCCACTCACCCCCCGACTGGAATGTCCCCCGGAGATGTTCCCCAAACTGAGGCTCGGCGCCAAACTGGAGCGACTGCTCCCATCGAATTCATCCGGAGAAAGTTGGGGGGTGGAAAGGCTCTGTTTCCCCCCGCCCCCCGTCCCACTCGTCCCACTAGAACTGGGTAGGAGCAACCCACTGCCCTCCCAACTATGTTGCCGGGCTTGGTGATTATTATTCCCCGACCTTGACCCCGCCCTCCGAATAGTAACAACAGATCTCCGGTCAAAGTCAATGGAACTCTTCCGACTGTCCTTGGAATTGCTCCCAAAGGAAATGAGACTCTCGCAGGAAAGGGGCTTCTTCGGCCCATTATTCCCATGCCCATTCCCCACCCCGTGCCCCTCCCTACCCCCGGATGATTTAATTCGCCCCAGGCTACTCACCTCCCGGGGAGGGACCTTGGAGGGCCGTCTCTCCCCGCCCTCTACGAAGCCGTAGAGATAGGCCTCTTCGGATTTGGTCAGGGGGGCGGGGGAGGACCTGGAACTGATACTTCGGGGCTCCTCATGGACATACACTTTGACCTGGGTCGTCGTGGTGGCAGAGGACGTATTTCCGGAACTCTTCGGAGGTCTTCGGGGAGGGGCGGAATGGGACCTGGAGGACATGGATCCTCCCATCCCACTGGAACTCCTCCGTCTCAGAGGGATCTGCTGATAATCGTCCTCACTCATATCAATCAAATCCTCCCGCCCCGAACTCGTCCGGCGGCCCCCGTCACGGCTGGGAGGTCGACCCTGGGAGGATTCGGAGCGGGAATATTTCCGGGGATTTGACCCATTATGATAGCCCCGGGGATCCGTGGAGGCCTCTCGGAGGGAACGACCTGGTTGTTGTTCGGGATGGTGATGAGGATGATGAGATTGAGGTTGATGATGAAGAGGAGGAGGAGGAGGATGGTGAGAATTGGGATGATGAGAGTCACTCAACATGTACTGGTAGAAGCGGTGATGGGAGGCCTGGATTTGTTGGTGTTCCCGGAGTTGTTGTTGATGTTGTTGCTGCTGCTGTTGGAGGCGATCCCTTTGTCTCTCGGTGGCGAGGAGGCCTCTTGACAAACTTTGATAGAGTGATAAGAGTCGGACGGCCTCTTTGGGATCCTCCAGATTAAGGGCTTTCAATAAACTTTGCGTCTCCAAAGCACCCGCACTCCGGGCGCGGGAGTGCTTGGATAATTTGCTCGGAGGCCGCTCATCATCACTCTTGGATTTCACGAAGGATTTTGCTCGAGTGTAGGCGGGGCGGGAGGTGGAGGAGGATTCTGGCTCTTCACATCCTCCTCGGTCTCCTCCAGTATCTCCTCTTTCCCCTCTTTCTCCTCCACAAATATTTCCTCCACTACTTCGACTTCCACGGGAACTGCTCCCGTTTCTTTTGAGCAGTTGCTGTTGATGCTGTTGATGCTGTTGTTGTTGTTGTTGCTGTTGTTGTTGCTGTTGGATCTGTTGTTGCTGGGAAATGCCTGGAGGTCGGGCAAGGGCGGCCACGGCGGAATTATCGGGGTAGGGCCCATTATATTGAAACTGACTGTCCTTCATGATCATCATGGTTCCGGGTAGTTGTCTGGAGAGGGGCGGTGGGGGTGGGTGGGGGATGGTGCCCCCGGAGCTGGACGAACTCACCCCACTGGCACTGGACTTTTTCCGGTCGTCCTTCCCGGATCGGACCTTGTCGATAAGTTGTGTGAGCATGGTCATCTTGGACTTGGACTGCCTGTGGGGCGTCTGGAGCTGGGGGGGCATGCTCCCTCGATGTCCCCCCTGATAGGAGGTGTCCACTTGGATGTATTCCATCTCCTGTTGCTGTTTCTGGGCTTGGACTTTACCCAGTTGGCAGTGGGCTTGGTGGAGGTGGTGGCCGATGGGGATGAAGGCCCCGGGGCCTCCTACCCCGGTGGATGCCCCTTGGGAGGCGGATACATTTAGGGGGCCTTGGGGTGGGTTTTGTGGCGGGGGTTGATGGACGACCACCCCTGGAGGGGTGGAGAGGGAGGCTTTGGTCACCGTGAAACGACTGCTACTGAGACGTTGGGACAATTCGGATTTGATACTTTGCGCCACGGAATCCTTTCGACCCGAGTTGGTGGATGGCCGCATGCCAGGGGGAGGATTACCGCCTGTTTCAAATGGGAACACACAATTGCTGTACATTTTTTTTGGGGGAGGACATCTATAAAGTTATTGGGACAGTGTCCACCCTATATTATCATAGTTATAGGTAGATAGATAGCCATATATGTACCTAGACAGATGGGTAGATAGATAGATAGACATATGGAAAGGTATCAGCAGATATGAGGATGGTGAGGAAGAGGGCTGATTTAGGGCAAAAGGGAAAGCACAATCTTGTAGGAGGTGACGGAGAAAGTTGGAAAAGTGGAACAAAAATGAACAAAAATTCCGGAGAAATTACGTGACACCACGAGAATGGGAGAAGGCTGGATGGAATATGAGAGAGAAACACAGTAACAGAACAAATACATGAGAAAAAAGGAGAAAAGCAGGAAAATACAGAAAACGAAAAAAGATAAAAGAGAAAAGAAGGAAAGCAAGAAAACAAAAAATATAAATGCACGAAATTAAAAAAAAACGACAAGAAAATAAAATAAAAGACACGAAAACAAAAATAGCAAAAGAAAATAGGAGAAAAGCGCTAAAATAAAAAAGAAAAGGCACGAAAATAAAATCAGAAAAGGAACGACAATAAAAACAGACAAGGAACAAAAATAAAAACAGAAAATGCACAACAATAAAAACAAAACGGCATGAAAAAGCAGCAGAATAAAAAAGATAAAACCCCGAAAATAAAGACGAAAAGGTGCAAAAATAAAAACAGAAACGGTACGAAAAGAAAAAAAAGGCACACAAAACAAAACAGAAAAGGCACGAAAAGAAAAACACAAGGCAGGAAAAACAGCCAACAAAAATGAAAAGCGCAAAACAAAGGAAAGAAAAAGAAAATGTTAGAAAATATAGAAATAGAAAAAGCATGAAAGGAAAAAAGAAAAGGTGCGCAAAAAAAGAAAAAAGCGCAAAAAATAAATAAAAAAGATAATGAGTATATTTGAATAAAAATAAAACAGCAAGGAACGAAAGGCTAGCAGAAAAGCAGGAAAACGACCGCATAAAAACAACGAAAACAAACAGCAAGGAAATGCAGAAAAATGTAACAATAACTCCACAAATAAGAGATGCTAAATCCCTGGAAATGTGTAAAGTATAATTACACTTTACAGAGCTGAAAATCGAATACAACAGAGTGAGCCCAAGGCGGAATGAAATCTTAACAAGAGAGAAATATGGACACAAGTGGAGAAGTGGAGAAAGTGTGATACGAAAATAAGTTTGAGACTGGAAAAAAATTCAAAATTTTTATGTGACAAGTGCCATAAAGTTGGTTCTTTCTCGCCCCTGCCATCAGCAGCATCTCCCCATTATTCCATTTGCACCATGTCGAACATGGATTCACCTACATAAAACTTGCCATATAGCTATTACTATTGTGTCCCAGGACATACTCCACGGCCAAGAAAGACACCATTGAGGAGGAGGGCGAGACGGCTAATAGAGAAAAAGGAGTAAAACAAGCAAGGCAGATTTTTCGTCCATTTTATATCTCTCTCTTTCTCTCTCTTTCTCTCTCTTTCTCTCTCTTTCTCTCTCTTTCTCTCTCCTTCTGTGACTTTCTCTCTCTTTCTCTCTCCTTCTGTGACTTTCTCTGTCTTTCTCTCTCTCTTTTTTTTTCTCTCTCTCCCTCTCAGTATGTCCTGCTGCTCCGGCTCTCCACGCCGCTGGTTCTGTGTAATATGGCCGAAGAGAGGGCAAAAGAGGAGAAAAGTACTCATAAAACTGTCCAAGCATCAGAAATTAAAGTTTATCTTCCGTCTCTCTCTCCCTCTTTCATCCACTCTGTCTTGCCTTTCTCTCTCACTTTCACTGTCTCCCTCCCTCCGTACGTTACAAACTGCTGCACGGACAATAAATGTAAGAAAGAACACTTTTTATACAAACACTTATTGAGTTCCCCCGGACGAAAAAGAAACTATTTCATCTTTCCTCCTCTTCGTCGTCCTTTTGGGATTCGTATGCCCACGATAAAACGCAAGCCACGGAGATTTTGTAGAAAGCCGATACAGACGGAAGCGAATATGAAAGTGAGAGGCATGTTTCCTAAACCTTTAAAGAAAAAGACCAATACAGTCAATTCTCCCTATAACGGCCTCCCTTATAACAGTTCTATCTATAGCAGCAGCAAAAAATGCTTCCCTTACATACCTTCTCCGATTGTTAACATGGAAATGTTGGTCTTCTATAATAGTTCTTCTCTCTAACGAGCAAAATTTGCTGCTTCATAGGGTGCTGCTACATACTACGAGTCGACTGTATTAACTAGAAACTTCACCTTTAAAAAGAACGTCGACCGTTAAAGAGAATGTCAACCTTTAGGAAGAAAGTCCAGGTTGAAAAAAAACTTCAACGTTGAAGAGAAAATTTAAAGGGAAAGTCGCCCTTTAAAGAACAAGACCGTTCACCTTTAAAAATAAAGTGTACATATCTTTACAGCGAATGTCGACTAGAAAAGAGAAAGACCACCTTCATGAAGAATGTCCACCGTCTAAAAGAAAGCTCAGCTTAAAGGGAAAATCTACATTAAAAGACAACTTCAGCCTCTACAGAGAAAGTCAAAATAGACAGTAAACTTTTAAAGAAAAACTCAATGTTTATAGAGAAAAACCTTTATATAGAAAGTCAACCTTTATAGAGAACATCCACCTTTAAAAAGAGAGCCCCTGTTTAAGGAGAAAGTCGATTATAAAAGAGAAAGACAGCCATTCAAAAGAAAGTCCAGCGCTAAAAATAGTCCCCATTTAAACAAAAAGTGTGCCGTCGAAGAAAAGGTGGAATGTTAAAGAGAAAGTCTGCCATAAAAAAGAAAGTCCACCTTAAGAAAGAAAGTCCACCGTTAAAGAGAAAATCTGTTAAGGAAAAGGTTGATGTTTAATGAAATAGTAAACCTTTATAGAGAAAGTCGAAGTTAAAAGAGAAAGTCGAACATGAAAGAGAAAGTCGAGCTTGAAATAAAAAGTTGAAGTTGAAAGGAAAAGCGGAACTTCGAAGAGAAAGTCTATCTTGAAAGAGAGAGTCGAACTTAAAAGAGAAATACGAACTTGAAAGAAAACGTCAAAGTTCAGAGAGAAAGTCGCCAACTGAAGAGAAAGTCAACCTTTAAAGAGAAAGTCGTGGGGGCGTTTAAATTTGTTACACAATGCCCTGTATTACTCCTAATTGTGAATAAAGAAAATTAATGAAAATGTGGAGGCTCATTGCGTTTTATCGCGAGCAGAAAGCACCCAAATTCCCTTTTCTAACGACCCCAGCTGCTTGTTCTCTTCCAGTTTTTTTTACTCAGCAAAAAGAAACTGTTTCTGCAACTGTATACTCCTCCAGACTTTCTTTGCCACTCCATTTTTCCCCCTCAGAAAAAAAGTCCATGGAGGAAGATTTGCTACTTAAAATAATAAACCTTAGAGGCGGAGGAGGAGGAAGAGGAGAAACCGGAGGAGATAAAGAAAAGAGAAAATTAGAACCAAAAAACATATTTCCATGAATTTATGAGCTCTCGCGCCACGTCTCATCCATAAGGACCATGTGTCACTGGGCGACGGTATTTAATTACGGTGATCAAGTGGAGCGGGCTCGGGAGGTGATGGACTCTAAGGGAGGGAAAGAGAGAGAAAATAATGGGGAGAAATAGAAAGAAAGACATGGAAGTCCACATTGTCTCATCATGAAAGAGATTTTTAACAAGGAAAGGTGAACTCCCCTCCGACGACTGTTATTGCCCACTGCGCTCCAGTCGTTAAGAGCTAAATCATGTTTTTAATGTAAAGTAATATGATAATAATGACGGTGTGCTTCCTATCCGGAGGGAGACTCAGGAGAAAGCGGGGCAAGATTGATGAGGGACGCTGGAAGGACTTTATATTATTGCTGCAAGGCCCTTCCTCTAATTACCCGCAGACAATCCCGCCCCCTTGTTTTTCTTGGAACAGCTGGACCGTTGTGAATTTAGATTGTTCCGCTGTTATTTAAGGATTCATTTCAAAAGGAGCAAAAAATGGGGTGAGGGCACGTCCTGTCGATTTGCTTGGGAGGAGATGGAAGTTGTTAATTAATGTTATTTTCCATTTTATGGCTTACTTTGTAATATATTTTCCCATTTCAGGACCTTCTGTTTGGATTTCCTCTTTCTTTTTTTCCAATTTTCTCCTCTTAAATTTTGATTCATTTTCTTGTGATAAATCTGTCTTTGTAAATCTTTGTAATTATTATATTCTATTTTCTTTCTTTGGTCCTCTCTTCTTACTTTTTAGGGTCTTCTGTTATCTTTCTGTCTATTCTTGTACTTTCTCTTTCTGTCTGTTCTTCTATTTTATCTTTATTCTTCTGTTTCGTATCTAAACAGCTTTATTATTATAGCTATTATTTATTTGTATCTCACATTTTGTTTTACTTTTTCTCTGCTTGTCTGGTTTTTCTTTCTTTCGCCTTTCTATCGTTTTTTATCGTTTTTCTCTCGCTGTATCTTTACTGTCACGTCTCTCTCGTTTTTGATTTTCTGTTTGTTTACACTCAGGTCTCTCTGTTCATTTATTTTCTTTCACGTTTAACTCTTGGCCTTGCAGTTTACTCCCTTTTTTCCTTTCACGTTTCTCCGCTTTTTCCATTTAATTTTCTGTACCTGCTTTCGCTTTTATACTTTTTTTAATTGAATGAAAGTTTGCTTTCACTTTTTGCTCTTTCGTTCATTTACTGCCTCTTTGTTTTCCCCTTTCGCTCTTTTTTTCATTTAATGCGTCTGTGCTTCCATTTGTACCTATTTTTACTATCATGTTTATCTGTTTGCATTGAATGCCTCTTTGGTTTTCACTCACTTTTCTCTCTTTTGCACTGAATGCCGCTTTGCTTTCAATTTTTGCTTTTTAATTGTTTACTGCCTCTTTGCTTTCCCTTTTCTGTCGTTTTTCATTGAATTCATCTTTGCTTTCTCCTTTTGCTCTGTTTTTCATTTAATGCGTCTCTGCTTTCACTTCTCCCCATTTTTGCATTTTTGGTATCCGGTTTCTCTTTTTGCATTGAATGCCTCTTTGCTTTCACTCACTTTCCTCTCTCTTGTCATTGAATTCCTATTAGCTTTCACTCACTTTTCCCTCTATTTTCATTGAATGCTTCTTTGCTTTCACGTTTCTCTCTTTTTCATTGAATGCCTACTTGGTTTCACTTTTCTTTCTTCATTAATTGCTTTTTTGCTTTCACTTGTCTCTCTTTATCATTGAATGCCTCTTTGCTTTCACTTTTCGCTCTTTTTATTGAATACTTCTTTGCTTTCACTTTTCTGTATTCTTTCATTAAGTGCCTCTTTGCCTTTACTTTTCCCTTTTTCAAAATTTTATTGTGTCTCTTGGCTTTGACTTTCCTATTTTTTCATTTAATTTTCTGTCTCTTTGCTTTCCCGTTTCTATCTTTTTCTTCGAATGTTCTTTATCTTTGCCTTCACTTTTTTTTATCTATTACGATTCTGTTTATTGCTTTCACTTTTCGTTTTTATTGTTATTTTTTGTATCTATACATTTACTTTTCTCTCTGACTTTTTTTCACTTTCTTCTCATTTTTCTCCCTGAGTTTTCTTTCACTTTTCTCTCATTGTCTCTCTGACTTTTCTGTCAGTTTTTTCTCACATCTTTCACATTTCTTTCTCTTCTCTATCACGTTTCTCTCTTTTATGTCATCTTCTATTCTCCGTTTTCCTATTTTTCGGCTTCTGTTGCATATTTGTTCTCGCTACTCTCTCTCTCTCTCTTTGGTTTCTTTGCTCTCCATGTTCCATTTGAACTCCTTGTGAACTCTTTGTCCTTCCATCTCCAACTTAGGCTGGGCATTAATAGTTATACTAAGAAGATAAAAGGAGAGCTATCCTTGTTAACAAGCCAAGTACGGAGCTAAACAGGAGTAAATAAGAGAGAAAAAGGAGGTGGTTCATAAAGAAATAATCACTGGGGAGAAGAATGAGAGTATCATCCATCTAATTACATAACAATCCACTCCTCCAACTCTTGCTTCCACTCCTATTTTCTCTCCGCCTTTCACTCTCCACCCATGACTCGGAAGGAACTGAACCGCTTTTGTGGGTGCAATGCACCAGTCTTCACAATGAAATGTAAGCCTATATAGAGTTTTTTCTTTCTTTTTTTTTGTCTTCGACCCCCTCCTTTTTTCTCCTTAGCCTGTCCGTTCTCGGGAAGAACAAGAGCAATAAAGCATTTTCTCCTTACTGTTATGATTAGGAGGCCCGGGATGATGTAAACAGTAAAGGGTATAGACTATCCCACTACGTCCAAGCCCCAGCAGAAATAATACTGGAGAACACGAGGATGTTATTAGCTTTTTCATCTCATTTCCACGTACAATATCATTAGGACAAGACTCTTTTATGTATCTCTCGTTTTGTATTATTTAACAAAATCCTGTGCAAACTCTAGCAAATGCTTCCGTCTTCTCTTTAATCAAGTGTTTAGAAAGGGCCAAGATGAAAAACAACAATAATTTGAAGCCGTTCATCTCATCATCCATGAGTGGTATTAACATTTACAAATGTGATTTACATCAAATGCACAAGGACGATTAGAGAAATGGTTATAAGGGGAAATTATAAGGGGAAATTATGTTGTGTATTTTGCCCAGCCGTAAATCTGGTCCCTTTCTGCGAGGGTTTCATTGGGGAAAATTGTACAAAGAAACAGTGCAACCTCAGGGTAAAAAATTATCTTCATAGACCAAGAACAGTTAAAAACACGCGGGAAAACGGAGCAGTGAGAAACATTCGGTGCAGAAGGAGAAAGTCAAAGGACAGGCACAACAGAATTTAAAACAAAAGGTAAAAGCGGAACAAAAACTATACTTAAAGATAGCATCAGGGGAAAGTAAAACAGCAGACAAAGGAGAATAAAATAAACGGCACAATAGCAGGTGAAAGTGAAAGCCCAGCAAAATGTAAACGAGATAAAGTAAAAAAAAAAGCACAACAGAGAAAATTAGAAGTTAGACAAAAAAGAAAGCATAAGCAAAACAAAAATTTAGCAGACAGCACACGAGAAAGCATAAATAATAGCATGGCAAAAATAAAACAAAAGGCAAAAGAGAAAGCAAAACGAAATTAAGCCGAAAGCACAAGAGAAAGCAAAAATGAAATCACAGCAGAATGTAAAGGAGACAGAAAAAGAACAAAAAGTGAAATCGCAGAATAAAGTATGAAAAACAAGTCAAAGACAATTAGAAAGCGCAAGAGAAAGCAAAACAGACACTAAGCAGACAGCATAAGAGAAAGCAAAATCCAAACAAAACCTAAGTAGACAGCATAAGAGAAAGCATAATCAATATTAAACAGAACGCACAAGAAAAGCAAAAATGAAAGCACGGCAGAATGTGAAACAGAAGTAAAAACTACCAAAAAGCAAAAGTACAGCCGAATGTAGAGGAGATGAAAATAGTCTGAACAGGGAAAAATAGAAGCTACTTAAAGCGAAAGCACGGCAGAAAATAAGAAAAAACAGGAGAAAACAAAAGAGAAATTAAAATGGAATCTTAACAAAAAGCAGCGGCAAAACTAAAATGAAAGTACACCAGAAAGCAGCAATAAACGTAAGAAAAAAGCACAATCAAAAGTATAAGATAAATGTAAGACGAAATCAAAGAGAAAGCAAGGAAAGAAGAAAAAATTATAATAACTAATCAACATAGAAACCAAAGTAGATTTAAATACAATTGGAAAGTGAATAATAAACTAAGGACGACAGTAAAGGGGAAAGTACAGAAGGTAAAGGAGAAAGTACAGATTGTAAAGAAGAAAGCACACAAGTTAAAGGAGAAAGTACAGAAAGTAAAGGATATAAATGTAATATATGTAAAAGAAAAAATACAGAAAAAAACGAATGTAGATGAGGACGTAAAAATGAAGGAGAGTCAAACGACGGAACATATTTGATTGACGAAAATAAAAAAAAGTAAAAGCGAATGCAACAGAGAGTGAAAGTTAGTTGCCAAAAATAGAAGAGAAAGCGTCCCAGAATAAATTCAAGAAAATACCCCAAAAAACCCTAGACGTTCTCAAAATAGTCAACGATTCCTCCAAAAAACCCAGTAAATACAGAGAACTGCTCACAGAGAAAGGCATCCAGTATGTCAAGGGAAAGTTAGAGGCATTACGACAAAGGAAAATGTCCAGAAAAAAAAGTATCCAAGCCAGTGAATGTCTTCCAAGTAAAAATTACGTAAGAAAAGGAAAGTGGCACCAAGTGAAAATAAGGAGAAAGTAAGCAAGGATTTAGTGTAAGAAAAAATACGGAGAAAACCCGGGATATGGAGTAAAGGAGAAAGGAAAAGGGAGGGTGAGAGTACAATTTCAGAAAATTGCTCCTGCCTGTCCGCCTCCCTCGTATATAAATCACGGAAGAAGGGGAGAAACAATATGCATCAAGTATTATAAATAAAAGTGGATGTTACTTTCTCCCCCCAAAAAAGAAGGGAAAAAACTCGGGGAAAAGGCTCGGAAATTGTAGGAACAAATATATCCGTATATATATGTACATATGTAATTATATGTTCGATGTGAGACGTACCTTTGGAGAAAGCGATATCCGCCAATGTCGGTGCAACTTGAGATCCGCTCTCTGCAACCCTGTAATCACACAGACAAAAGGGAAAATGTGTTACTCAGTGGGAAGCAAAGTATGAAAGAGAAAGTATGGAAGAGAAAGGGAAAAAAATAAAGTGTCATTTGAAACTTGGCATGGAGTACTGAACGACATATTAGTATGTAGTTATTTTATGCATAAAAAGAAAAGATATGCAGCTGGTATTAACCAATCCTTTTTTTACCATGTACAACCTCCCACTTTTCTATTCCTTTCTCCAAGAGAAAGTGTGAAGGAAGAGAAAAAGAAAGTTTTTTTGTTCCATCCATTTTTTGTTATGCATATTCTGGAATATTATGGATGTAAAGGGAAATAATGGAAACAATGGAATGGGAAAGTTTTTTTTCTGGCGTGAAATCATCTTTGTATATACTTTCACCACTTTCTTTCTTTGCTTGCTGCCTCGCCCTTTTTCCGTGTTCAATCACTTTTTTCTTGTCACGTGTTTCCACGTTCTTTGGCTGCACTTTTATTTGGATTGCTTGCTAAGGAATGTTTTCTTTCCAAGATTTTGTTTCTATTATTATATTTTTCTTTGTTGTTTGTCTGGAATTTTATCTAGTTTTTCCGATATGTATTAATTTTGAATTTTATCTAGCTTTGCCGATATTAATTTTGAATTTTATCTAGTTTTTCCGATATTCTTTTTGAATTTTATCTAGTTTTTCCGATATTAATTTTGAATTTTATCTAGTTTTTCTGATGATAATTTTGAATTTTATCTAGTTTATCCGATACTAATTTTGAATTTCATCTAGTTTTTCTGATATTAATTTTGAATCTTATCTAGTTTTTCCGATATTAATTTTGAATTTTATCTAGTTTTATCCGGTATTATTTTTAATTGTTGCCTATAGTTTTATCCGGTATTACTTTTAATTGTTGCCTATAGTTTTATCCGGTATTATTTTTAATTGTTATCTATATATAGTTATATCCGGTATTTTATCTAGTTTGTCTGGTACAGTCGAACCTCTCTATAACGAGCTCCCTTATAACGGTTTTATCTCTATACCGGTGACTAAAAATGCTTCCCTCAAAAACTTCCTCCAATTGTTAACATAGAAATTTCTGTTCTCTATAACGGGTTTTCGTTATAACGGGGAAAATATGCTGATTTAAGGGGAACCGTGATAGAGAGGTTCGACTGTATTATTTTTGAATTTTATCTACTTCGTTCGATTCTAATTTTAAATTTTATCTACTTTGTTCAATCTCAATTTAGAATTTTATCTACTTCGTTCGATCCTAATTTTTAATTGTATCTGCTTTTTCCGATCTTAATTATGAATGTTATCTATTTTTACTGTAATGCGTTTAAATTTTATTTAGTTTTTTCAATATTATTTTTTAATTTTATCTATACTTTTTGCTGTTCTACTTTTGAATTTTGTCTGCTCTTTTCTGTCTTGTTTTTGGATTTTATCTACTTTTCGGTATCGTAATTTTGAATATGATATGTATACGTTTTCATGTTGTTTTTGAATTTAGTCAAATTTTGTTTACATTATATTTGAATTTTGTCAAAATTTGTTTACATTATATTTGAATTTTATCAATATTTTTTGACATTATATTTGAATTCATCTACCTTTTCCTTCATAATTTTGAATTTCATCTATTTTTTGATCTTGTTTGTGAGTGTTAGCTACGTTTTTTCATCTTAATTTTGAATTTTATCTAATTTTCCTGCATTTACAGTCGACTCTCTCTATAATAGCACCCTAAAAAGCGGCAAATTTTGCCCCTTATAGAGAAGAACCGTCATAGAAAATAGACATTTCAATGTTAACAATTGGAGTAAGTTTTTGAGGGGAGCATTTTTTGCTGCTCTTACAGGGTGAGAACTGCTAAAGGAGGGCCGTTATTGGTAGAGTCGACTGTATTATGTTTGACTATTATCTCTAAATTTTCAGGATTTTTTCGAGTTTGCTTCCTTCAACTTTATCTACTTTCAGCTTCAATTCCTACAAGTTTTTACTCGAATTTTCTGTATTTCCACGTTGGTTTGTTGTGTTGGTTTTTACTTACTTTCGCTTCCGCAAATTTCCTCTCTAATCTCTAATTTTGGTTGTAGCTTCCGTGGTGTTCCGCCAGGGACTTTATCGACTTTCTCCTGACCATATTTGTAATTTTATTATCCATCATTCCTTTATTGCTCCGTCGCCCTTGGCTCTTAAGCCACTTAAACGCTATCTATACCTACTTTTGCGTTCCCTTCCTTGGATTTTGTTCCAAGAAATCCTTCGTGTTTTAATTTTGTCCGGGCAAATTCTTTTCCATCTTTCCCCAAGCATTCGTCTTACTCGGAATTTCGTCTAACAATAAGCAATTTCCTGTATGAATATATCTTCCACCCAATTTCCTGTTCTAAAATCTTTGACCAAGGCAAATCCCTTTCATCTAATTTTCTCCCAATAAATTCCCCTGCGGGTAAATTTCTTAATTTCCTTAAAACTCGTTCAGCAAATTCACTTTTCACTCAGACGGAAAAAACAATTAAAACGGGAGTGTTTGTTTATTTTCGCTCCTATACAGCATCGCTCTAAAATAAGTCTTTTTATAACAACATTACTCTGTAACAACATTATTTTTCCAACTCTTCGTACGTGTAAGCTGCATATTTAATGTTCCATATAACAACATTTCCCGGTAACAATATTTTCCGCCCTTCCCTTCAGAGTTGTTATACACCCCACTGTACAGCGGCGTCGCTCTATAAAAAGTTTCTTTACAACAACATTTCTCTACAACAACATCAATTATTCCTCTATTCGTATATTTAAAATACATACATCTTCAATTTTCCCTATGCCGTGAAATCTCTGCCTAAAAAGTCTCTTTACATCAACATTCCTCTACAGTAGTATTATCTTTCCAGCCCTTCGTACTTGTAAGGTAACACATACAATGCTCCATATAACAGCATTTCCCCGTAAAAATATTTTTAGCCCCTCCCATCAGCTCTGTTACGGAGAGACTTGTGTATAGGCTGTAACATCATGTATCAGTAATAATACTCACAGGGAAGACTCCCTATAACATTCAAGGGAAATAAAAATTATGTTCCTTATAGAGAAATGTTGTTACACAGAACATGAATTATTTTGGGGCAAAATGATATTACAGTACATACAAAAATCCCATTTTAAATACGTATTTGCATGTATTTTAATGCAAATTAAAGAATTCTAGTTACAATTTCACGATTCAGCTCCAGCGCGGTGTTTAGTTTCTCCATTTTGCCCGCTCAAAGAGTGAATGTTGTTATAGGAAACTTCTAACACGTGTATTGTATTGTGCAGGGCGAGGAAAAATATATTATTACAGAAAAATGTTGCAATAGAAACATTGTTATACAGAACAAGTTGAACAGAACCTAATGTATACATAAATGCCACGGGGGAATGACAAATCTGGGCGTATGAAAAATATTGTTAAACAGTCCACTCTCCCTATAACGGCCTCCATGACAACAAATCTCACTCTATAGCATCATCAAAAATAATAATCACAAAAATAACCCCCTCCAAAACATTCTCCAACCGTTAGCATATAGAAATATCTGTTTTCTATGGCGGCACTTTTCCATAACGGCCGAAATTTGCTCCTTTATAGGGTGCTGGTATAGAGAAAGTCGACTGTAGAGAGACTTTTGTTACAGAGAAACTCTACTGCATACCCAGACTCCTGTATATCTTGTCACTACGTATTTCCTTTCAAAGAGAAAGCAAGAATGCTGGGCATTTTCTGCCCCCGCAAAAAAATTATTTGAGGCCTAATAAAGAATTTTGGATCACCCCTGCCAAAGGACAGCGGGTTATCCCAGTTATGGGCTCAAGTAGGGAGGTACACAAAGGAAAGTTTTAATAAAAGGGAAAAAATCCCTAGGAGAAATGGAGAAAGAATGCGAGACAGGAGGAAAAATTGGGTGCCGTACCTGGAATGAGCCGTCTCGGACTGAGTTGGAGACAAGTGGTAAGATTTATTATCGTGCTGCGACCCGCCACCTCCTCCTCCTCCTCCCTGTTGTCCCTGTTGTTGTTGCTGTTGTTGTGGCTGTCTCCCGGCACTTGATATCCCTCCAGTTTGAAGACCGCCGCCTCCAGGAGGAGGATATGGACCCCCGGAACCTCCGCCAGCACTACCGGGACCGGAACCTCCACTGCTACTTTGTCCACCTCCTCCGACGCCTCCTCCAGCACCAACGGATTTTAGGAAAGACTGAATTTGCTGTAGAATACTACTAACTTGCTTCACCTCCGCTTTAAGGGTCATCAAGTCGTTTATCTGCAAATATTAACATCATTTTTGCAATTGTACGTTGATCATACAAATAGAGTCTATCTTAATTGTAAAAAAAAAAAAACAATTTCGTGTACCAAGGAGTGTCGTTATAAACAGCATATAGTGGACTCTCGCTATAACAACCCTGAGGGGAAGGGCAAAAATGATTGTTATGTGGAAAAGTTGTTATATACGGAACATTTAATATGTAAACTGCACAAACGAAGGACTGAAAAATAAAGTTGCTCTAGAGAAAAGTTGTTATAGAGAGAGTCCACTGTATATGTACATTATAACATTATGAAACAGCTTGCATATTGAATATATAATACAGTCGACTTTCTCTATAACGGTTCCTCTTAAATAAGCAAAATTTCCCGGGAATAGCGAAAAACTGTTGTATAGAGAACAGAATTTGATATGTGATCAATTGGAGCAAGTTTTTTAGGGTAGCATTTTCTGCCAGCGTTATAAAGAGAAAGCCGTTATAAGGGAGCCTATTGTGGCGAGTCGAATTTTGCCTGTTATAGCGAAAAACTGTTATAGAGAACAGACATATCTATGCTAACAAATGGAGAAAGTTTTTGAGGGGAGCATTTTTTGCTGCTGTTATAACGAGAGTACTGTTATACAGG
>JAQGBT010002864.1:0-22039 GCA_034698585.1 Disparrhopalites patrizii | reverse complement strand
GTAGCAAGGTCCAACCATAGCTAACGTTATATACACAGTGTAACTTATATGAGCCTGTCTATGTGTTACGTAGACACATGTGCTATTTCTATTAGCGTTTATGACAGAAAATACAGAGGGAAATGTGAGGGAGTTTTTCCTCGTGAGGAGGAATAGGGCAATTGACGATTTTAGACGGTCGGCTGGGATGAAATGAAGCGTGTATGGGCTGTTTGCAAAGACAGGAAGAAGACGGTCGATTCAGTGGATTAAGCACATTCAAGGACAGACGAGCCACTAAAAAAGCTGTGTAAATCTATCAAACAGTAAGCGACATATCGATCGACGTTTGTGAAATAACGAAATTTAGACAGCGATGTGTCACGATTTACACAAAAAATAAATTCGTGTTTAGACATTTTGACGGACAGAGAGTGACATATCGACCGACAGTCTGTGACCTAGCGACATTCAGACAGCAATATGTATGTCACCATTTACACAAAAAATAAATTCGAATTTAGACATTTCAACGGACAGACAGCGACATATCGACAGACTTTTAGTGATCTAGCGACATTTAGACGGCGATAAGTCATGATTTACACACAGATAAATTCTTACGTAGACATTTCGACGGACAGACAGTGACATGTCAACTACCAGTCAGTGGCCTAGCGACATTTAGACAGCAATATGTCACGATTTACACAGCGATAAATTCATATTTAGACATTACCACGGATAGACAGTCACATATCGATTTTTTGACCGTCATATGTATCGATATTTAGACGGCGACAGGAAGTCGACAGGAATTAATGACATTTAGACAGCAAAATGTAGAAGACATTTAGACAGCCACATGTAGATGATATTTAGACAGCGAAATGTAGACGACATGATGAAATTTAGACACCGACATGTAGACGATATCTCGACAGCGACATGTAGACAACATTTAGACGGCGACATGTAGACGAAATTTAGACAGCGACATGTAGACAACATTTAGACGGCGACATGTAGACGAAATTTAGACAGCGACATGTAGACAACATTTAGACGGCGACATGTAGACGAAATTTAGACAGCGACATGTAGACGACAGGACAAAATTTAGACAGCGAAATGACAACATTTAGACAGCTGCAGGTGGATGACATTTAGACAGCGACATATCGACATTCAGACAGCGATACATCAATGTTTAGACTGCGGCACATCCAATTTGAGACAGACACATAGACACAGACACATAGACATTTGGACAATAAATAAACAAAAGGCAATATATTAGAGACTGAGCAAATCAGGTTTTGGTATCCACGAATCTTCGAGAAACATCATGCAAAATGTCCGCCAACAAGTACACATTACAAACCAGACACAGACATGTATTACGACAGTGACAATTATGAAAGGACAGAATTTAAAAAGACACCTACACCTATGTATATAATCTCCCTGTTCCATCATTTCAGTATCTAACGTGACAATTGTACGCCCCAAATTTACACGCACAAACGCGAATATGAATATGTTAATAACGGGAAATGTTCCTACATAAATCCCAGATTTTCCCATGTCCGTTGAATCTCTGACTTTGCTATCCCAAAAATACATTTCCTTAAACATCCATGTGTCTAAACTGGGAATTAAAGATCCCACAATGTTCACAGGCACATTACTCATGCATGGACAAAAACATGTGTTTCTCCCCGATACTTAATCATGTGTGCCCGGTTTAACAAGCTTCCCCTTGAGGCTGCACACACAAACCAAAAATCCAAATTTTTGACCTTATTTGGAACAGTCATAAATCCAGAGTAAAAAAAAAACATGGGACTTTTCCCTTTGAAAGTAATTGGACACCTATTTAAGGAATGAAAAGGAAGTTTGCCCTTGACTCTGAGACATTGGGATTGTCTGGTGCAAAGTGCAATAAGGCGTTAATAGGGTCAATTTTTCACGGAGTTCACCATCCTTCTTATGCATTAAGGATATACATATATGTATATTATATACATACATAGGCCATTTCCCTTCAATCCTTTCCCTCCACGCTTGAGTGACCTGCTCACAATGAATATGCATCCACTGTATAGATTATATCTGCATTTTTTTGGGGGTATAGATTTTATTTATGTCAGTCACCAGTTGACATCTGGTTTATTTTTATTGTTAAGGGTCAAACGCTTATATGTGTCGTCATTTCCATGGAGGACCATAAAATCTGTGGGGATACAGCCGATACGTACATTGGGCTTATTTTAGGGAGGAAAGGGTTAAGGAGAAAAGTCAGGAAAGGAGCTTCGAACGGAGCCAGTGTGTGAATAGATTTTTTTATATGCAAAAATGCATTGGAAATAACAGCTTGGTGGATCTTCTTGGAATAAAAGGAAGGCATTTGCTCTCTCCTTTCAGATGTCTCTTTACATTGTCAAACTAAATGTCTCTTTATATTCTGGAACTAAATGTCTCTTTGTATTTCTCTTTCTTTTTGCCTTTCTCTGTCACGCTTTGATTCACGGCAAACGTTTTCTACAGAGATAAGAAATCTGGCCTTCGTTCATTCATTCATTAGAGTATTCTAATGGAGAAGATGAATTGTTTGGATGTGAACACGGATATTTGTAGGGATGGGAAGGATCGGATTTGATCCATTTTTAGTTCGATTCGCTCCAAAACCCGAATCGGATGGAAATTCGTAATTGGAGATCCGATTCAGGATGCAAATTGATTGGATTCGGTTGGATTCAATCCCATGAATTGAGTGGAATGGAAAGGATGGAAAGGATTTGGAATATTATTTTTTTGGGATATTAAATTTTGGAAAGGATACAAAATATTATTTTGACACATTTTTGTCACTTTTTGCAAATTTGAAGCATATAATGATGTATAATAATTTGCCATTTCAAATTTGCAAGTAACCTTGATGTAATATTCACCGTTGATTTAAATTTGCTCCAATATTTTTGATGGTTATTGCTCTGCTTCGGAAGAATACCCAAACATTTTGTATTAAATAATAGATGGAATGAATCGAATTTCAGTTAAATTTTATGATCCGATTTACATCTTTAATCGAATTATTTGATTCGATTCAGGGTTTCGAATCGAATCAAATTTTCATGTATTTGGATTGAATCGAATCAAATTTTCAATTATTTGGATTGAATCGAATCAAATTTTCAATTATTTGGATTGAATCGAATCGAATTGAATAAAAAAAATCCGATTCTCATTTGAATCGTTGCTATCCCTAGATATTTGCATGATGTGGGACGCTTTTTCTGTCTCATCCGTCTGTTGGCTGGGAGAAATGCAATTTTTGGAAGAGAGAAGGCCTTGATATTTTTCCTGATTCCTCCCGTTATTTTTATAACGGCGTAAATCCCCAGTGCTTTCTTCCGGGGCTTCCGTTGGGTGGCCGAGGGAAAGTGGAGAGAAGGAATAAGATTTTCTTTCTCTCCCTTTTTTCACATTTTGGACAAAGGATGAGTTCCATCAATCATTTACCTTGAGCTCATCTTCAGTCCCTCCAAGATGCTAGACATAGGCCACGTCATCTCCATTTCCCTCCACACGGATTCCCGACGTGCCTATTGCCCCGTGCGGGTAGAATGAGATGCGACGTCCGCCGCTATTTGTCATTCTCCCTTTGTATCCTTTCACCCTCTCCGAAATTACTTTTCGTCCCTCTCCAAATGCATCTCGTGCAGTTCTACTTTCCTCGGGTGTGTCTGTGATTCTGCCCGGCCTTTCTCTCGGGCTTCTCTTTGAAATATTTCTTATATACATAATATGTATACATATGCATGTAGTGGATGGAGACGTTTTTGTTCTGGCAGGGGAACTCTGGCTGGATTCACGGATTTGCATTTCCGGGACCTTTTCCGGCTTCATTTCAATCCCCGCACACCTTTGTCTCTTTGATTTCTCTCCGACTTTCTGATTCATCTTGGTCGACCTGTCGTTGTGACTGTCAGTGGCCATTATTTTTATTAGCTATTGCTTCGAATCTTTGTCTCTCCACTTT
This sequence comes from Disparrhopalites patrizii, assembly GCA_034698585.1. Lineage (NCBI taxonomy): Eukaryota > Metazoa > Arthropoda > Collembola > Symphypleona > Sminthuridae > Disparrhopalites > Disparrhopalites patrizii. Next base: position 18,015 of record JAQGBT010002864.1, on the reverse strand, counting down.
TGTCTCTATATCTTACTTGGACTCATTTCTCTCTTTTTATTCTTGTTTCTCTTTCCTCTTTAGTATTTATGGATCTCGCCTCTCTTGTCTGTTTTTCTCTCTTTTAGTCTCATTTCTCTCTTTCAGTTCTTTCCCATATTTTAGTCCTTTCTCTCTCTTTCAGTTTTCTCTGTCTCTCTCGTAGTCCTTTCTCTCTCTTTTACACCTTTTTCTCTCTCTCCCTTTTCGTCCTTTCTCCCTCTTTTAGTCCTTTTTCTCTCTCTTTTTGTCCTTTCTCTCTTTTTTGTCTCATTTTTCTCTCGCTTGGTCTCCTTTCTCGTTTTGTCTCTCCACTATATTCCCTTTCTCCTTTGATGACCTCCTCTTCTCTTCTGCAATCTCCTTTGTCTCTGCGTTTTATTCTCGATTTTAACTCCTTCCCTCACTCCTCATTTATCAGTAATCTCTTTAATCTTCCCCGATTTAGAATTATTTTCTGGCTGTCCCCTAAATATTCCTCTCTTTCTCTGGTTTCGCTCTTTCAATTTCGTTCAATTCGACGCCGTTGATTTTATTTAAAATGGGGAATTTAATGCTAATTGGCTCTGAGATGATAGTTCGCAATGTCAAATGTTTTATATTTCTTCCGTGATCCTTACGATTTTTGTCGGTTTGTCTCCTTTATTTTTTTCCTCTTTGCTTTCACCTTCTCTCTCCCCCTTTTTCTCTTTCCCCCCTCTTTTCCCCTCTTTTCCTCTCTTTTTCTCTCTTTCCCCCCTCTTTTTTTCTCTTTTCCTCTCTTTTCCCTCTCTTTTTCTCTCTCTTTTTCCACTCTTTTTCTCTCTTTTCCCTCCTTTTCCCTCCTTTCTCTCTCTTTTTCTCTCTCTTTTTCTCTCTTTCCCCCCTCTTTTTTTCTCTTCTTTCCCGTTTTTTCTTTTTCTCTCTTTCCCCCTCTTTTTCTCTCTTTTTCCCATCTTTTTTTCTCCTCTCTGTTTCTCTTTTTGTCTCCTCTCTTTTTCCCCTCTCTTTTTCCCCTCTCTTTTTCTCTCTTCGTCTCCCTTTTCATGTCCCGACTCTCAGTCTTTATCCCAGGACGTTGCTGATCCTTTTTGGCTTTATCCCCATCATTCTCGCCATCTCTAGACGGCTTCGGCAATAATTCACACGTGTTACGGTCATACGCATCTCTCTCAGGCTCTCTCTCTCTCTCTCTCTCTCTCTCTCTCTTTCCGCCTCTCCGCGTCTCCTTGATCGTGTAATGAACTACAACATTTCCTCCCAATGAACGAGCTCATTAATAATTGTGAAGGACCTGATGGTTAGCATGCATCATAATGGCTTCATAAGAGGAATAATGAATGCTCTCACCTGTCAGATCTCTCCACAAAAAGTCTAACCAAGCCCCTTCATAAATAATTTGTTGGAAGTCCATTTAATTTACTTCCTCTCCAATCCTCTCTTTAGTATGTCCATAACACGTATGGGAGAAAAGCACTGAAAAAAAGGGAAGGAGTCAGGTGATAGAAATTTTTTATTCTTACGATTGTTGATGATTTTTTATGATTTTGTTTTGAGCCATGTGGATAAGGGAATTTAAGAGGGAACTCTCACTTACGTTTGATGGAATCAAATTAAGTGCAATTAGTAACTTGGTGCTAAAAAGTTTCACTCGGAGGAGAAACAATTATTGCAGTGGCAAATAAATGATCATTTGTGATGGTGCAAATCGTCCTTTTATTCTTCATGTCGTGGACGGAGCAATTACCTGAGAGATAAAAACAAAGGGGAAAAAACCAAGGAAAGTGACATTCTTCATCAGACACTGACTTTGACAATGACAAAGAAAGATCGAAAGGGCCTTTTGTTTGATTTTCCCTTTTTTTTTTCTTGGTGACAAATTACTTACAAATATGTACAAGGAAAACGTGAGCTTTTTACTACTTTTTAGTACGTGGACGATTAGTTGAATTCGTGGCCCATTGAAGGAGCCGTTTTTTTCATTTATTTTTCGTTTTTACTTTTAAAAAACAGTAGTTAACACATTCACTTTTTTTCCTGGTTGAATTCATGGGTTTCCCCCAGACAGGACAATTCAGACGAGCATCATTGTCGGTCAACCACATGGGGTTGTCATGATTTTGAACTTGAACGTCATTCCACGAGTGAAATTGGGAGAAAGACGGTGTCATAAGCGAATTTGCTAGTATTTTTCATAGCATCATATTTGATTTTTAAATGATTTTTAATTTTATGATTTAAATGATTTTTAATTGTATGGTTTAAATGATTTTTAATTGTATGATTTAAATAATTTTTAATTGTATAATTAAAAATTATACAATTGACATTGATCAAAAATTATACATTGATCTTTTAATTTTTAAAAGATCAATGTGCATACTCAGATGGCGAGAAACAAAGGAAAGAGCAAGAAAAAGAAATACGATAGTAAATAAAAAAACAAAGGAAGAGCGAGAGAAAAAGATTAATTTCTTATCCAGAACAAGCAAGTCCGACAGTATGGAATTGGAGAAAAATAAAGATAAAGCAAGATACAGAAAGAAAGAAACAAAAAAGAAAGAAAAAAGAAAAAGAGAAAGAGAAATAAAAAGGAATGAAAGAAAGAAAAAAAGAGAAAGAAAAAGGTATGAAAGAAAGGAAAAAAGGGAAAAAGAGAAAATAATGAAATACATAAATAAAAAGGAATGAAAGAAAGAAATAAAAAGGAAAAAGAGAAAGTAATACAAAGAAAGAGAAGATTGACAGAATCAGAAATCAGAAATAATTAGGAGAAAGACCAACAGTCACAGACAAAATAGAGAAAGAGGAAAGTATTGCAGACGAGGAGAAAAAGTATTAAATATGAAGAAAAACATGGAGACAATCCGAATTTAAAAATTAAGGAAGAGACGAAAAACACTGGACAAGGAGACTCGGATAAAAGTGAAAAAACGGGTAAAGAGGAAGACAATGGTGAAAATAGAGAAAGAATTGGAAGAAACGAGAAGAGAGAGAGATGAAAATAAATATATAGAGAGAAGACAAAAAGGAGAGAGAGAACAGACTAAAAAGAAAGTGAAAAATAAAGACGACGAGAGAGAACGAGAAAAATAAAAATAAAAGGAAAAGAAAGAGCGACAAAAATAAAAGGAAAGAGAGGAACAGAAAAGTAGGAATAAGGCAATTAAGAAAAACTATAAATAGCGAAGAAATGAAAGAGAAAGAACAAAAGTTAGGGAGTTGAACTGAAAAAAAATCGAAGATGGAACAAAGAGAGTCAGAAAAACGAAATATAATAAAGCGTCTATACAAAAGAGATGAGAAGAATAAAATACGCCGACATAAATAGGAAAATAAATAGTAAAGTAGAATCCGAGAGAAAGAGAATGGCAACAATCGAGAGACATCAGAAGTAACAATCTTTTGTTTTATGAGTTGGAAGCAATTGCCCACAAAAACATTTCAATTTGTCCCTCATCTCCCTCTCACGTTTTCACAAGCCCCATAAAAGACTCAAAGGCTCTTTAGTACAAACACTTAATTACATCCACAATTGTTTATGGCTACTTGTAAAAATATAAAAAGGGAAATGGCTGTCAAAATGAAAATCATTTTTAAATGGCTGGTTAATAACTAGCTGCATTTGTTGAGAGTAAAAAAAATATATATAGTGCAAAATGGCAAGAAACAACGTTGATCAACGGGATAAATTGTTAACGACTAATTATCAAATTGGATACACTGAAAGCAATAGGAAGGGCATTTTAAAATAAAACAAAAAAGCTTTAAAAATGGGAGAAAACCGAGCCGCTTTTTTTTCGGTGTAATTATGGCGTCGCAAAATATTTTGGCGGAATTATAGAGAATTTTTTGGGAAGTAGTTTTCCTTTTTTTCTGTCTTTTTTGCGAAAAATATTTTGTTTTTCGTGGATTTTTTTTGCGGAAACATTTTTGTTTTTTTGTGGATTTTTTTTTTGCGGAAACATTTTTTGTGTGGTTTTCTATTTTGGAATTTTTTTTTTGCGGAAACATTTCTTGTGTGGTTTTCTATTTTGGATTTATTTTTAAAAAATATTGTTTTTTTTGTTTGATTTGCAGCCTCCCGCACAGTAGGAACAAGGAGGTTGATCTTTGGAGATTCCAGTATTTGCTATTCAGGCTCCTGTGAGTTCTTCCTCTTCTGTTGGCTCGGCGGAGGACTGATCGAGAAGGGTTGTGGCGGATTCTTATTCGCCTGTTGCCAAAGACCGAGCAGCTCCGTGAAGAGCGGGATTGGCATGTCCACGACTGACCCACCGGATGTGCCAGAGACCTACGGCCCCGTCACCAACGATGCACGTGAGGACAACCAGCCAATTATTCAGTAGCAATAATCCATCAAATTAGTTCTCAACTACAGATAAAATTATTTTACAATTTCGAATAAAATATTTTATTACTAACCACTAAATTATTTCAGAATTAAAAAAATATTTTCTAAATAGAAAGCAAATTAATCAAATCATTTTCCACCTGAAGATCATATTGTTGTTAAAACAATATATGTTCTAACCAAAAGCCAAATCAATCCTACTATTTTCCAAAGAAGGAGATCAAATTATTTTACCGCTTAAAATTCATAATTAAATTATTTCGTATTTAAAACAACAAATTAAAACTCCGTTATTTTCAAGTGAAAGATGAAATTATTTTACTGCTAAAAATTGCATTGATCAAATTATTTTGCTGTGGAAGAACAAATTATTTGGCGACTCAAATTTACATTTGCAAAATCAAAAATTAAACAAGATTATAAAAATGAATTAAAAATACAAAAACAAATTTTTTTTTTAATTTTAAAAATAATAATACGAAAGTGAATTTACGAAAGGATTTTCCAACAGCAATAATTTATTCATCGAATTATTTTGCAATTAATATAATGTTTTCTAACCGAAAAACAAAGTAAGGATGAATCGTATTTAACAACCTAAAACCAAATTGCAATTATTTTACCACAAAAAATGAAATGCAAATTTATAATTGAAAAAACTAATTAAAACTCCATCTATTTTCGAGCGAAAGATGGAATTATTTTACCACTAAAGATCGAATTCAAATTATTTTGCAACCAACAAAATCAATTAAATTAAACATTTTTGAACAAGATACATTATTGTACTAGTAAAAATTAAATTTGATCAAATTATTTTGCTGTTAAAAATATGATTGCTCAAATTATTTTGCTGTTAAAAATATGATTGTTCAAATTATATTGTACAACTAGAAATCAAATGAATCAAATTATTTTCCATCTAAAAATAAAAATTAAGTCGAATAATAAAATCCAAATATTGAATCAAAGAAGGATTGTTAGGCATAAATAAAATCAATATAAAATCTGATTATTTCCACCGTCCAATTTCAAGAATTTGTCCAAAGAAAATTGTTTTAAAATGACCTTGTCAGACGAACAGAATATGATTGCATGGAAATGATCAGATTTATTCCGATGAGAAATTCACTGATATGTCAATTAACCAATTTTTTTTTTAAATTTTCGAACCCCCGAAAACTCTGAAGGTTGCGGGATAGCAGCGGACAATTTAGGAGCTCAAGAGCGAATTGTGGGTGGGCGGGAGGCGGGATTCGGGTCCTTTCCATGGCAGGTAAGATCATAAAGGATTTACATTACTTTCTCCATCTAAAACAATACAATATGATCAACTCCATTCAGCATTAATATCCAAGACGTATTTCTCCGACCAAAGCTTTTAATCCTTTATCATATCCATATTTTTGTATTCTTAATTTTATTTCAACATCGGCTTTTTGCTGTGTTTTTTTCATTGCAAGTGGAATAAAAATCCAAATAAAAGCTTCTCCCCCAAGTAATTTTGTTCCATTTCGTTAACCAATCAAATTATCCAAAATTAAAAAAAAAAAAGGATTTTGTAACAAAAAAAAAATTTGTTTTTATGGGATGACTCATTTTCTCTTGGTTTATGAAGTTACAATACAATTTTCGTAATACTGGGCAAGAGCAAGAAAAAAAGGCCGTTAAAATGTTCACAAGTTCAATTGTTTATGACCATTTTTTTTGGTGGTGCAAAAAACTGTTTTTCTGATGCAACATGTAATAATCCCTTTTTTTCTACAGGCGTACATACGTGTGGGGTCAAGCCGTTGTGGAGGTTCTTTAGTCAATGATCGCTACGTTGTTACAGCGGGACACTGTGTGGCCAAGTAAGATGCTGCAATTTTTTATTGTTATTTTTTTTTATTTTTCAGAAATTCATTTTTCTCCTTTAATCTTCTGACCATTCTTCTTCACACCGTGGAAATTTTTTATTACATTTTTTATATACTATGAACTGCATTTTCATGAGTTAAAAAAGAGGTTTAATGACGTTTCGAAAGACTTGTCAAGGGAATCAAATGTAGCAGGGATGAATGTGGGATATTTTTCCGTTTTTTCTCTTTTTAGGGAGAGAAGGATGATAAAATTATTATGGGGTAATAGACCACATCATTTCTTTCCCACAGATCCGACTTAAACCCATTTGTACCCATCTGCGTCTTTCCCACTGGTTTCCATACCAAACAGATTTATTCCAAAATGACCGAAAGCTCCACCGACAGGGAAATTCATTCCAATTACATTGACTTTGAAAAATTCCGCCACTTTTTGAGCTAGTTTTTTTTTCAAATTATAAACTTTTTTTTGGATACAATCTAAACGGTACAGAAATAATATAGAGAATAGTGAAATATAGAGAATAGTGAAATAGAGAGAAAAGAGAAATAAAGAGAAAACAATAAAGAGAGAGAGAAATAGAGAGAAATAAAGAGAAAACAATAAAGAGAGAGAAATAGAGAGAAATAAAGAGAAAACAATAAAGAGAGAGAGAAATAGAGAGAAAAGGAGAAACAGCGAGAGAAACTAGAAATGAGCGAAATAGAGAGAAAAGAGAAGGAGAGAGAAAATAGAAATAGAAAAGAGAACTAGAGCAAAAAAATCAAGACCGAGAGTAAATATATAGAAAAGGAGAGAGAGAGAGAGAAAAGGGAGAGTGAGAATGAACGAGAGAGAGACACACAGAGAGAGAAAGATGACAAGGAGAGAAATAGAGATGGAAAGAAAGAGGCAACGTAAGGGAAAGGCAGGGAAATAAATGTGTGGTATATGTTGAAGAGAATCTAATTCAACGAGAAAAAATGAATAAAGTGCAGAAATAGGAGGAAACACCCACAAAAAACACGGAAATATGAAGTTGGGGAAAGGGAGAAAAGTCAGGAGGAGAGAGTGAATTATAGAAAAATGACAAGAGAGTGCGAGAAATGGAGACAGGCTGTAGGCCGGGGAAGAAAGAGAAATGACTACAATCCACATTTACGTAAATAAACTAAATAAAGTATTAAAGCGCGTTTCCCGTTACGCCGATCGTTAAACATCATTTATTCCCACCGCCACACAATCCAAAATGAATGACTCCCCATATGAAATCCATATATTTTCCCCTTCCTTTTTGCCCCAGAATAATCCACACACATCCTTCCTACACCCTAAAAAAACTACTTCAAAACTCCTCCAATCTCTCCTCTTATTTTCCTTTGGAGTCAAGCCAAAGCCCGTTCCGCTTTCATAAACATGCCCATAGATCCCCTAAAAAATATAAAATATATATATTAAAAAGTTTGCCAAAAGTGTGCAAATAAGCACGAAGATGTGTGTGCAAAAATACACACACGAAAGGAGATTTTATTATTATTATTGTTTTCCCCAGCGAATTTTCTCCAAGTACGTACTGCACCTTATTGTTAGGATTTCTCTCCTTTATATAGCCATTTAAATACATATGAATAGGTATGTCATTATAGGTATAGATGCCTCTAAATACTGGCAAGAGCAAGGGGGAAAAGGGTTAAGAAATATTTTTATATATAATTTTTATATCGAAGGCTTGTCACACTTTGTATTTTTCTTATATATTCTTTTATATGTACAAACATATTTACGTGTATGTACATATATAAAAAGGGTGCAGGGAATTTCTCGTGCAGTTAATTAGAGACATTATTTACAGCCGTGCGAAATTATCCCGATTCTTTTAGGTTTATTACACACATTTTAACGTCGGAATTTATTACTACGTTTTTTTCCATTTTTTGTACACATAAATATATGAACTTATTTTTTTCTAATTTATTTTATTTTTATTAAATATATGTATTTTATTTTAAAATATATACAAATCTTATATTTCATTTTTTCTAATTTCCTTTATTTTTATTAAATATACGTATTTATTTTAAAATATAATATCTTATATTTTTTTTTTTTTAATTTCTTATATTTTTGTAAAATATATGTATTTTATTTTAATTTTAATAAATGTATTTTGAAAAAGAATTTACTTTTCATATTAATCCTTTATAACTTGCCCAGCACGCAATTTCAGGTAAGTACCGAATTTTGTTCGGGCCAGCCTAAAATCCCACCCAAAAAAAAATATAAAAAATTTGAATCCTTGCTTATTTTTTCAATGTTCTCCGATTTTCCCTCCTAATTCCATTTTGTTCTTTTAAGAAATTCCCGCGATTTGTCTGTACATAAAGCCTAATTTTATAATAAATGTTTTATTTTATTTTATTATTATATTATGAGTATATATGCATACGTATGTTATGTATTATATAGGCACATATATACGTATGTTATGTATAGTATGCATGTATATTATATTTTAAGACTTGCTCAAATGTCAGAATGTGTGATTGTTGGAATGAATGGGAGCTTCGAATTAGTCAAATTGCATTCGTATACGTATTAAACATGTTTTGAGATTTAAAAGAATCCAATCTGATCATGTCCATGGAACCATTTCTTCGCAAAATTTCCTTTTTATCCATTAAAAATGAGTTGTGAAGATCATTGAATAAAATCTTAAATCCAAGGCCTGGAGGAAATGATAAGATTTGATTCTTTTGAATGCTAAAAAGAGTTTTTCGTCAGGATTTTCCCAGCATGTCACTGTAATCGCATCTATTACGTGACATATCTCTCTACAACTAATAAATTGTATATAGCTATATAGCTAATAGCTAAATATAATAACATTTAAAAATAAACCCTGCATTTCTGTCTCTTGTTTGGGATCCTTTTGTAAGTACGAAAGGAAGCGTGTGGAGGATTGAGGTCTTTATTAAAGAGGAGAGAAAGAGAGAGAGAGAAAATGATGAACAATTGTATTAATAAGAATAATAATAGAATTGTAAAAAAAAATGTAAATGTCTATGATTTAATGAATTTTCAGAGCAACACCTTACCAAGTGGCAGTCACATTAGGAGATTACGTTCTCAATTCAAATACCGAACCATACCCACCCATGACGGTGGGTGTCACTCACATTAAAGTACATCCACATTTTAAATTTACGCCTCAGGTGAGTGTTCACAATGATTTCTTTTTCCCTTTAACTACATAGTTTATCAAAATAAACTGACATTATGCATCTTGTTTTGTTTGAGGAATGTAACTTTCTCTTGATACAAAAACAAGGATGCACTTAACCCGTACTTTACCTTCCCGATTAAGGGATCATATGGCTTTGCCAAATGGGAAGCTCGTAAGAAAGTTGTTGGAGATAAATTTGTCATAATTTGAGGAAGTACTTATGTATTTTCTTCGTATTCTTTGTGTATACGGAAATCAGCATAAGAGCAGTTTTTGTGTGATTCCGTGAGAGCATCTGATTATGTCTTGTTAGCCCTGTATATGGTTTGTTGGTGGTAACAATTGGAATTAATTTTGGAGATAAAATTGGAATTAATTTTGGAGATAAAATTGGAATTAATTTTGGAGATAAAATTGCATTTAGTTTTGCAGATAAAATAGCAATTAACTTTGTAGTAAAAATTGCAGTTAATTTTGTATTAAAAATTGCAAATAATTTTGGAGTAAAAATTGACATCAATATTGGAGCAAAAATTGCAAAGAGGATTAAAAATTGTAATTCATTTTGGAGTAAAATTGGCAATTAATGTTGGAGTAAAAATTGTAATAATTTCAGTGAAAATTAAATAATTGATCAGCTCTATTTTTGTTTAAATTGAATTAAGACCGGGAGGAAATGAGATTCTAATTTCCTAACGTACTATATACAATATTAATGGTATTTTATTATTACAGTTTTCCAATTTTTTGTTGTTTGATAAATGTTCAAAATGTTAATTGTTTTACTTTTAATTTGTAGGCGGATCGTTATGATGTAGCAGTTTTAAGACTGGACAGAAGAATAGATTATTTGCCACATATCCGACCCATTTGCTTACCCGACAAGGGCAGCGACTTCCAGGGTCAATATGCCTGGGCAACAGGCTGGGGTGCTCTTGAAGCTGGTAAGACAAAATTTTGATCTTTTGATCATCGAAATTCCTTTGTAATTATTTACCTCACTTAATTTTTTATTTGTCTTTGCTTTTTTCATGGTTTTGCTTGATTTTATTTTTATTTTGCTTTATTTTTTCCCAATGTTATGCTTTATTTGAATTGTATTTTGCTTTATTTTTATTTCAATGTTTTGCTTGATTTGATTTCTATTTTGCTTTGTTTTTCACAATATTTTGCTTTATCTGATTTTTAAGTGAATTGTTTTAATCGGCTTTAAATGCTCTGTTACATGCATATTTATTTCATTAATAGTTTGCTAATGGGAAATTATTAATATTGTGGCCATTTTTTGCTTTGGTTTCAATTTTTGCAATTCAGCTATGATGGATTTCAAAATTGCTCTACATTTTTAGTTTTTATTTAAGCCTGGTTCTATATTTTTATGCTTTGTAAAGTTTAAAAAACATTTTGGTAGTTTCAATTACAATTGCAATTATCCTTCTGATTCTTGTTTTCGTTTAGTTCCAATTAAATGATTGTATCATTGTATCCTTTGTTGCCTATTTTTCCGCATTGCATTTGCTTTCATAAATTAATTTGTGTAGAAATTGGCTATTTATTTTTTTAATCTGATTAATGTTACTATCCATTTTTATTTGAATCCTCACATCGAAAGCCATCTCTCTATTTCCCGTAAAAACTTTTGCTGTTTGGGTGAGCAGGAATAAATCAGAAAATTCCGCTGTAAATTACGTGAAAAGATTCCCCTGGAGCAAGAGAGAATTGTTGCAAAATAACATTTCCATCCATCTATTACGTTAATTTCCCTTTGTTTAACGCCAGTATTTTTTTTTGTGGGTAGGACGTCTAGTACAGATGTATACATACACATAGGTTTAATGTTTTCTGATGCACCCACATGGATTTTAAATGAATAAAAAAAAAATGGAAGGGCGGGGCTGGAATTTTTTCTGCCATTCAGTATGGCCAGGGTGAATGAATGGAGAATTTGTGAGGGTGGTCAAGGGTTTTATGGCTTTTAGCAGGCAAAATCTTTCGATTATCTCCTTCGGATTAGCATACAAAACGCCTTATTACGTGTGGGGGAATCGCTCCATGGAATTTATGAGGGCGAATGTTAATTGTTATATCCTTCAAAAGCTTTGAAAGCGTATTTATCTGATTTTTTTCAGTTTTTTTCTGGCTGCGACTAAAACTGTTAATGAACTCATGCTAAAAAATTATGATTTAAACACAAATTTAGCCTGAAAAATCGGATTTAAAATGGTTAAAATGGATGATCGAATTTCGGAAGGGAAATATTTGTGAATGGCTTTAAAACCTTTAATATTAAGTTACTCATAATTGAATGTGCTTAAACAGCTTTTGTAAAATTTTGTTTTAATGCAAGAAATTTCGATTTTGCTTTTGGTGCTTGAAGTATATTGAAAAAATGGGATTTTTTTAAAACAATCTTTTGTCATTTTTCCTTCTCCATTGTAATTCTTTGTAATTTTTTCTTCCAAAAGGATCTCGGCTGAGGCCAAAAACATTGCAAGCAGTCGATGTTCCCGTGATAGAAAGCAGAGACTGTGAAGGTTGGCACAAGGGCAAAGGAATAAATGTTATCATTTACGACGAGATGATGTGCGCCGGCTACCAGTACGGTGGGAAAGATTCTTGCCAAGTAAGTTCAATGATTTTTTTTTTAGTGGTTACTCCTTTTTTTTTACCTTTTGGGTTCTGGTCTGGTTTGTTTTTCGGGGGAATTCTTCAGATTTTTGTTGAAGCAACAGAACAATTATGGTTTTATGCACTGCCTCATTTTTTCAATGAATTAAAGTGTGTTGGAAGCCATGTTTTAAATTAAATACAGGCAAAAGATTTAGGAATTTATGATTTTCGAGTTCTAAAAGGTATTCAGTGGATGAAAGTAGACTTAAGTAAAAAAAATTATGTGGAAGTAATTAGCAAGAATTATTTACCTGGGAAGTAAGGAGAATGTATATATTCATATATTTAATATAAAATAACAGCTATTAAATAATAACATATTTAGAGAGGTAAATTCCACAGGCAAAATTTGAGGAATAAATCCAAAGGATAATATGTCAAACACAAAATAAAAAAAACTGTACATATATAGTAAATAAATGCATTCAGGGAAGTAAATGAAGAAGAATTTAGACAAAAAATTCATAGTAAAGTACAGAAAAAAATTACAATCAGAGTAGAAGAATAATTTATATTAAAAGGGACGCAAATAAAGAAGAATTTACACAAAAATTTAACAGTGAAACAGAACAATTAAAAGCATAGTATGTAGAAGAACAATTTAGACAAAATTGAAAGGACGGAAGAAAAAGAAAATAAATTAAAAGCACAGCAGTAAGAGGCATTGCTCAGCAACATCTTCAAAATTGTGTACAGGAAAGTTGCAAAAAGAACAAGATATATTTCTAAAGAAAACTATCAGCTAAATATGTTCTTGAAAACAAATAAATCAGTAATTTATAAAACGAATAAAAACCACAAATTCCAAAATCAAAGTACAAGTCAAAATCCAAATAGAAAGAAAATTAAAAACGCAATGCAAATGGCGAATTTTTAAATGAAATATGCATACCTATACATTCGTTATCAAATTATCAAAATAAACGGGAAACAAATGGTTCATTTCAAATGGGAATGAAATTCGGAATTTGATAACTAAGCCGAGTAATTATATTAATGAAAATATAAAAATGTAAATAAGTACAAATGTAAAATTGTAACAATTAATAATCATAAAATATTAAAAAAAACAAGTATTTAATAAATCGAAATTAAAAATAATAGAAAAAATGCTAGAAAAAACTAAAGGAATTTCAGGAATAATAAAAAACAGGAAAAAACGAAGAAAATGGTTCAACTACGAAATAAAGATATTCAAAAAATAAATCTCTGACTGACATTTCTATATAAAAAAAATGTTGACATGAAAAGAACAAATCCAAATTTCAGGTTAAAAATTGTGAGATCAAGAGCATATCAAAATTACGAAATAAGGAATTGAAATAATTGAAATTAAAACAAAGCAATTTAAAGAAAGCGCTTAAAAACCTTACAAAATCTAGACAAAAAAGCTATAAAAAACCATAAAAGTTAATTTTTGGTAAATTCAACGTACTTTGTGGTTAATTTAACTTAATTTCCCCGGAAATTCAATATAATTTTCGGGAAATGTAACATGATTTCTAGTAAATTCAACCTATATTTTAATTTTCGAAAAATTCAACCTAATTTTCGGTTGTTTTCTTGCTTTCCAGGGAGATTCCGGCGGTCCTTTGATGCTTCAGAAGGGAGGACGATGGTACCTGATCGGGATCGTTTCTGCGGGCTATTCCTGCGCCCAGAGACAACAGCCCGGGATCTACCACCGGGTGGCCTACACCTCCGATTGGATATCCTATGCTGCCAATGGCTAACATTATAAAATGCATAATTAAAAGAATAATTATAAATTTTAAAATAATTATTACTATTAATTGTTGAAAAACATGTAGAGATTGTCTAGTATTTTTTTAATATATAAAAATATACAATATACACTCCCGTGTAATTACTATATATTTTTACCACCAAAACTTCCCCCATCTTTCCGTCCTTTTCATGGAGAGATTTTTTATTTTTTTAATATTTTTTAAGCCCTATTTTCTAAACTACTGTTTACATCTAGGCTAAAAAATGGTCCTTCAGAAATGAATAAGGAGACATCAATGGTAAATATTACCTCAAGAGGCTGAGACAAACTGGAGTCTTCCAGAAATTCTCTTTGGCCCTTCAACGACTTGAACTACAAATGTGTTTGTTCTTTTTTTTTAAATTAAAAAAAAAAACAATTGTATAGAAATATATTTCTACAGGGAATTTTTTTTATAACTTAATTAATTTGAGAATCTCTTGTCATTTTGGTTAAGTGCTTTGTTACCTTCCGATATTTTCCCCTGTTTTGGTGTCAGGTGGGGCTACATTTTTTAAATGTAAAAAAATGAACTATTTTAGACATTCCGCCATTTCCGGGAAAATTTTGGATGGGAGAGACAAATATATCCGAATTTTCCAAAATTAAATTTAAAACGTTTAATTTATCGCAAACAAAAATGGACGGAAGTGAACATTTATCGAAATATTTTTTAGCAAGAGGAATTCTTTGGTTGGAGTGGAAAAAACGTGCCAAGGATAATTTCTCATTTAAAAATGAATTAATTCCTTTCTCCATTTTAGCCCTCCAAAAGATGGAATTCTGAGGGACAAGCAAAATATAAAATTAATTAATTAATTGGAAGATTAATTGTTAGCAGATTTAATATGAATTGCGAAGTATTATAGAAAAAATCGACCCATTTTGAAATAATATTGGCTGCAAATAGTTATATTTTGGAAAATATTATTCAAAAATTATTTTCTTTCAGAAAGTTTTTGTATAGATATTTTTTTCAACAAATGTTTAGTATAGAAAACAAAATTATTTGAGAAGATAATGTTTGCGTAATATTTGCGTAAACTGCGTAAACTAAAACTATGATTAATTAATTTTTTCAACAAATTTTAAATGGAAATTTGTCCTAAGTCGTCCTTCATTAATTGTAAATTATTATCTTTGACCATTATAAATGGCAATTTAATTTTTTACTTCACAAACGTTTACTTAAAATGTCCATCATTTTCGTAATAATTTGTACTCAAAAAAAAATATAAATTGTTCAAATTCTACCATGCAAATTTGTACTTTTAGATGTTTCGATATTTGTTTAATTTCCTCCCATTCACCAACACAAAAATGCGGCCCCCAAAATCCCCGGATAATGGTAGTATAACAAAATATTGTCAACATAATTATTTTTCTTTTAATTTAAAAAATAATTTGTAAGTGATCTGAGCTCTTAAAAGTCTACAACATGGGCAAGTGCAGTGTCAGTGCCATGCTGAACTCCCTGACAAAGAAAATTTGTCAAGAAAAAAAAACCAGCCAAATATATTATTTTTGGTGTAGTATCTTCATACATTTTAAATATTTTTTAATTAATGTAGAGATAGCCCTAGAAAAATCCTTTTTGTGCTCAAATCCTCCCTTTATTATTACGGAGAAAGCATTTTTTCATTTTAAACGAAAAACAATTGAGACATTGCTGACAATTCAAAAACCGTAAAATTGACTTTATCACAGCGCAAGCCAATTCCAAATGGCACATTTATGTGCTTTTTTTATAGATAATTCCCATCTGATCTTGTAATACTATAAAAAAAATCCTTGTGCATTCAAAGTGTGGTTACCTTACAGATGACAAAGTTTTTTTATTATGTATATACATATATTTTGTATAATAAATAATAAATATAATTTAAATAATAGTCTCCTTGTTGCCCCCGAAATCCCCCGTCCATGCTCAACTTCGTTGTAAAATCCCCGCCCGCCCCCCAAAAGGAAAAAAGTGCTACCTTCTGTGTCTATATAATTTAGTAATGAAGGAATATTTTTTGGTGTACATTGCTCTTGTAAAAATCTGTAATATTCTTGTACTTTTTATAAGGAGAAACTATCGAGAACTATAAAAGTGTGAAAGTGTAAGATTCAAAATGGGATTGTCTGTGTTTTATCAAATACACGAAAAATAATCTCTGAAATTGTTGGGGACATGGTGTACTTTTTTTCCCTTAGATTTAAAATATATTTAAAACAAAAACAAATAATTCACAAAAGATACTATGTGGCTGGATTGGAGACAAAAGCCCGGGTGATTTTTGTACATAAGCAAATGTAATAAATTTGTACTGTAAAAATACCAGTGTGAGTGCGAGTGCAAGGAAATGAGTGCGAATGGAACTGTGTGAGTGCGAGGACAGATTTAGCGCAAATTAGTACATTAATAATTAATATTACAATAAAATCGGGTGTGTCTTCAGCATTCTAAAATGTCAGTGTGCGAGCAACAAATGAGTGCAATCGAATGAGTGTGAGAACAAAAAAGCAAAATATTAAAAGGTGCAAGGACTGCCTTTTTTCTGACTTGTTTATCAAAGTTATGTGTAGGTTCAAATTGCCTTTTAAATGAGTGCGAATTCGAAACAATTGAATCGAATTGAAACAAGAAGCATAAGTGCGAATGCGAAAGTGTGAATGAAAAAACAAAAGCCTGTGTGAACAAACACAGAATCAAAAGGCATGAGTGTGAATGCGGAATGACGAACACAAAAAAAGCATAAGTGCGAGAGCGACTGGGAAAAAATGAGTGCTTGAAACTAAAAAAAAATCGCCGATTATTACTAAACAAACCGGAGACAATTAACAAAGTACATATTTTTGTAGAAAAACCCGCCCTCCAAATGAGTGAGTGCGAGTGCGTGAAATAATTCATTTTTGTTTTGTTCTTCAGACTTATTATTGAGCTACGAAAATGTAAATTGGACCCTGTTTGGATTTATTCATCCGAATTCCCTTCGATCCCAGCCTTATATTGACACTACAGCCAAGGATTTTGTGGATGGGACAAAATCACAATTATTGTCAATTTCCCCCTTTCATTTAATGTTTTGTTTAATATTATTTATATAACGTAAAAAAATTCACCGATTTCCACAAAAAATGCGTTTTATTTTAAACTCTGTTAATGTTGTTGCACTGTTGTTAAGTTTTTTTCTTTGTTCATATTTTTAGATATTTGTGCTATTCTTTTGGATGTTTGTGTTTTTTTTGGGAATGTTTTTCGCATGTTAAAAAAATACTATAATAATGTTTGTAAGAGAGAGAAAAAACACTATACTCCTTTGATTCATGTAGAAATTGTATTTGGAACCGCCCACAATGCATGTTCAAATTGATTGAAAAAAGGAATAAAAGAAACATTACGAAATTATTGCAGCGATTGGGGCCGGATGAAGTTTTTATTGAACCACAATTTTGAATTTTATATTCAACAGTTTTCATTCTACGGCAAATTTTTTAAATAAAATATAAACATAGGAACATTCCAGGCTCTTCGTAGTAACAATTATTTTGAAACTAAAATTACCGATCGATTACCAATTATTAACTGACAACTTCCAGCTGGAGAAACCGAAAAGGAATTAGTACTTAATTATTCATATGCTTTTTTGGATAATTTCCGGGCAATGGATAGTTTCTGAAAGCTGACAATCAATTCAATTTGAATTTACTATTTATTAATATAAAATATCAATTTGGATCCATACCAAAGACTATAAACGCCGAAGACACGCCATTTGTGCATTCACATCTGTTGATGTTTTTGGAGTCAATTTAAGCCGCTTTTTTGAAAAACAAATAATATATTAAAACTGCTTTAATGCCGAATTTTAAATTTATTTCAATAATAAAATGAAGAATAATTAATAATTGCAACGTTTTTCATTCGGGAATCGATCATTTAATTGGCAATTCATGATATTGAATTAGTAATAATTCATAATTAAAAACGAATCTTAATTTTTAAAATAAAATTTAAAAAACTATTATTAATTTTATTATTAATAAAATAAAACTAAAATAATTAATATAAAATTAAAATAATTAAAATTAAATTAAAAATTTTAAATATAAAATATAAGTAATAATTAAAATAAAAGTAAACATTTTAAATATAAAATATAAGTAATAATTAAA
>JAQGBT010002863.1:0-22039 GCA_034698585.1 Disparrhopalites patrizii | reverse complement strand
AGAGAGAAAAAAGGAGAACCGAAAATAAAAAAGAGAGAGAGAAAAAAGGAGAAAAGAGAATAAAAAAGAGAGAGAGAAAAAAAAGGAGAAAAGAAAATAAAAAAGAGAGAGAGAAAAAAGGAGAACCGAAAATAAAAAAGAGAGAGAGAAAAAAGGAGAAAAGAGAATAAAAAAGAGAGAGAGAGAAAAAAGGAGAAAAGAAAATAAAAAAGAGAGAGAGAAAAAAGGAGAACCGAATATAAAAAAAGAGAGGTAAAAATTAATAAGAAAAGTACCGACAGGGAAAAATCGAAATAAAAGGAAAAAATTAAGGCGAAGCACATGTATAGACATATTGAAAAAGGAATAAAAGGAATCCTGGAGAAAACAGAGGAAAGTAAGTGCGGGAAGAAAGCAAAGAGAGAAGCGGGACAAGCAAGGTCATAATTCAAACTTGATCGAGTAAAAGAGGAGAAGCTGAAAAAAAGATAGCTTAGAGTGGTTCGGATTGAGCAAAATAAACAATGCCCCCTAAAATGAGGAACGTGATTATCAGGAATAAAAAAAGAATAGCAAGCACAACAGAAATGGCAAAAAAAAAGAGAAGAGAGAGAGAGAGAGCAGATCATGAAATAATATTTTGAAAAGGCCAGAAAAGGGATATGGAATTTGAGAGGGAGAGAGAGAGAGAGATTAAACTGGACTTTGACATCGCATCGCCATACATCTCATTCTAGGATGTGGACTGGTGGATGCAAAATATACATTGTAGTAACAGCTTTACTATACATATCGTGAAAACAATTTTTTTGGGAGATTTTTTTTCCCCATGGGATAAGATAAAAACGGTAGTGAATGGCATCACATGTGCACAGATATTTTACTATATACACATCTAATGAAATAAATACACAGGCTCGGACCATCACACGTTAAAGAGTGTGAGGAGGAGCGCGTGGAGCAATTTGAGAATGTTGATCCACGATTTTATCCGCTAGAATTAATTCCCAAATAAAATTATAGATATAGTAAACTTTTAGCAATCAAGCATTACAACTCCAACTGTGATATATCCATTTATTTTAGGATATTATTTTAAGCAAAAGTCAGTAAAGGAAGCAAAAATTTTAATTTTATTACCTCCAATATTTTGGCAATACTAAAAGTCAACACATTTGTTTTGGAGTCAAAATGGGAGTATTTCCATGGGTATTACTAGCCGCCGCTGGGCTCCTTGCAGCCATTTACCGGCGGAAATTTTGGATTGCTTTGGTATGCATTCCTCGGGATATTAGGTGAGTCTGCTAATTTTTGGTCTTATTATTGCTTTGGTAATTCCCATATGGCTTATTTCAGTGGATTAGGACAAAATTTATTATGTTTCGCTTTAAGAATTAAAAAATACTTTAATTTTGACGCAATATCCTGTGCCATCTTGGTAAAATCTAATTTTGAAAGTCTTTCAAAATATTACCACATTTTATTTCTCCATTGTCATCACATTTGCTTTACAACCGTGCAAATTTGCATTTTGAATTGGTAAAAAGTTATGCTACAATTGTGTGAGCTTGACATGTTAATTGTGCAAATTTGCTTTTGAATAGCAAACATTTGCATCCCGAAATGTGTAAATTTGCATGTGCGATTTTCAAGCTCGATTGTGTCACTTCGCACGCTCCGTTTGTGTAAATTTGCATGCTTAATTGTGTAGCTTTGTGCGTTAGTTTTGCTATATAAATAATAAATAAACATTCTCAAATATGAAAATTTGCATAGTCAATTGCGTAAAAAATTTCCTTCGATAGTTGCAATTCGTGCTGTTAAAAGCCTTTGCAAATTTACCCTGATATCAGTTTGCCATATCTCAATTCCCAACAAATTTGTTATCATTTTGAAAAATGAGCTGAAGAATAAATACTATTTCTTTTCTTTGTGTAACTAAAATTGCTAACCTCTAAATTGATATTTTCATGCAAAAATTTATAATATTGTAATTATTAAAAAAAAAGGCATGTATACTTATATGAAACTAATTGGAAGAAATTCACTGGTCTAATTTTGACTAAATGGTTTTGCTTTGTACCAACTTTGCTACTACAATTTTAACTAAAACTAAATGTGTCTAATCGCTTTATTGTCAAAATTCTCAGAGCGCTGATTTCCTGAGACAACTAAATAAGTATTCCAGTTTAATAAGTATTTTAAATATTTAATTAAATAATTAATGTTTAAATAAATTGAATGTCGTATAATCGTGAGGAAATTTGCTACTTTATAATTGTGACAAAATTTGCTGTTATGACTAGCTGCTACAATTGTCCCTAACGTTGGTGCGCTAACTCATTTATGAAGACATTTCTTATTATAGTTGGGACCCAAATTGGCATATTTCTGATTTGGGCCAAATTTTTTATTCCAATTGTCACGTTTTTGCATTGGGAACATATTTGCTAATCGTACAAACGCCATATTGTCTATTTCAAATTAAAGCCGCTATGCCATTTTGCTATTCTACAATCGTAATTTTTTCTTTTGTTTTATCACAATCGATTATTATTTGCACAATTATTATTTGCTATCGTAATTATGGCGAAATTTGCTACTTCAAAAAGTGATGACACCACACTTTCCCATTTACACAGGAAGATGCCAAATGTACTGCCACGGCCATGCACATGATTAATATAATGTCTATATGATATACCCATACAGATTTCTAATACGTGGTCTGAGCCTCATAATAGCGTTGAGATGGGCCCGAATTTGGAATATGACGGCGGGTAAATTATTAGAAAAGTCTGTGGACAGAACGCCAAATAGGGTTGCCTTTTATTGCGACGATGAAACCATGACTTTTCGCCAGGTAGAAAATTCACCACAAAAATAAAATGTCATTTGAATTCAAATAAAATGTCATTTTAATTAAAATAAAATGCCATTTAAATTAAAATCAAATGCCATTGGAATTAAAATAAAATACCATTTGAATTAAAATAAAATGCCATTTGAATTAAAATAAAATGCCACTTGAATTAAAATAAAATACCATTTGAATTAAAATAAAATGCCATTTAAATTAAAACAAAATGCCACTTGAATTAAAATAAAATGTCATTTGAAATCAAAGAAAATGCCATTCGAATCAAAATAAAATGCCATTTGAATCAAAATCAAATGCCATTTGAATCAAAATAAAATGTAATTCCCCCAATAAAATGTGGTTTGACCAGGTGGACGAGTTGAGTAACAAATTAGCAAATTTCTTCACGGCTCGTGGCTACAAAAAAGGGGACGTTGTGGCTCTCCTTATGGACAACCGCGTGGAATTCCCCAGTGTGTGGTTAGGTTTTAGCAAGGTAAAACAAATTTTTCGGTCCCAAAATTATCATCGTTAAAAATGAAATAAATCGTAATTAAAAATGAAATCTTTCTAATGTTGTTCATCCATTATTTAATTTTTTTTTGTATTTGTTCTGCCCAAAAAAAAAGGTTGGAATAGTGACAGCACTCATCAATTACAACTTGAGACTCCGCTCCCTCCTCCATTGTGTTCAAGTGGCCAAAGCTCGGGCCATCATTTACGGGAAGGCATACGCTCCAGGTAGGTGCTTATGGCCATACAAATTTCACTGTCCTAATTTTAGAGGCAGATATATGAGCAAATCCGGTGGATTACGTGAAGATCCGTCTGGAAATTTTTTTTTTTGTCATATCGATTGGATTGCAAAAACTTATCTGTCTGTGTCTCCCTTTATCTATTGGTACTCTGTAGCTATACTATTTTGTATTGTAGGTGTGATAATGTAAAAGTATAAAATATAAGTAATTATTAAATACATTTTTTTTAAACTGGGTGATTGTGTAACCTTGTCCGCAGCCGTTCAAGAGGTCCTTGACTTGGGAGAGTTGTCCAATGTGGAACTTTACAGCTTTGATATCGGGGCGAGTCCCGCCATCTCGGGAGCGACCGTCCTGGCCACGGAGCTGAAGAACGTGTCAAGGGCCCGGCCTAAACCCCGGGAGAAAGTGGGATTTAATGACCAACTTTGCTATGTCTACACTTCGGGCACGACGGGCTTGCCCAAGGCGGCCGTTATCAAGAATCACAGGCATGTTAATAACACTCAGTTATTATGTTCAATAGTAACACTCAGCTATAATGCTCAATAATAACACTCAATTACATATAATGCTCAATAATAACACTGGATGTTCGATATTAATGCTGACTAGTAACGCTCAGAAATAATGCTCAAGAATAACGCGCAGTGATAATATGCTCAATAATTTAGCGCTCTATAATATGTATAATAATGCTCAAAAGTAAGGTACAGCAAGTGTCCACTCCGTTTCAAGTTGAAATTGCTCGTGCATGTAGCCGGGCTTGGGTAGCTATACCAAATACAGTGGAGTCTCTCTATAATAACATTGAAGGAAAGGAAAAAAATATTGTTACGGAGAAATGTTGTTATATAGAACATTAAATATGTATCTTACATGTACGAAAAATACATGCATGGAAAAATAATGTTGTTGTATGGAGAAATGCTGTTATAAAGAGAATTGTTACATATAGAGAGACTCCACTGTATGTAAAAGATTTGGGGTCATTCCACCTACAAGACGGGAGAAATTTTTATTGCGTTTTTAAAACTTACCAAAGGGGGGACCCTTACTACACCAAAATGTCTTATGGGATTTAGGATGGCAAGATTTTATATTTTCCGTTTCGACGACTCCGTGCTTAACCAATAGTTGACCCTATGTCATGTCAAATACCCGTAAAGCTCTCTCATTTCTCTCAAAGTGAGACGAGAGAGAAAGAGCGTCACGAAGGGAGTCAGAGAGAGAAGTAGCGAAACGAAACGAGAGAGTGAAAGAACGAGACAAAAGAGAGAGTGAAAGAACGAGACAAAAGAGAGAGTGAAAGAACGAGACAAAAGAGAGAGAAAGAGCGAGACAAAAGAGAGAGAGAGAGAGAAAGAGCGAAACAAACGGAAGAGGAATAGCGAGAAAAGTTGGAGACCAAAGAAAGAGGAATCTCGAGAAAAGTTGGAGATAAAAAGGAGAGAAATAGCGGTAGAAAAGGGATATAAAGAGAAAGAGCGAAGAGACAGCTTAGGGACAAAAGCAGTATAGGGCAATGATACGCGCCTTTGCAAAATAGGCCTATAATAACATTACAAAATAGGCCTATAATAGGCCTATTTTGTAGGCAGGTGTCAAAAAGACAGATAGGCTGTAGGCGCGAGTCAAAACAAATAGGCTGCTCCTAATAGGCTACTGCGCTGCAGCAATAGTAAATAATGTTAGTAAATAAATAATGCTCTCAGTTACAACGTTCAATATACATATGCAATTGCTCAGTAATCAGGCCCAATAATGGTGCTCAATAATAAAGCTCAGCAACTACGCTCAGTAATAATACTTGAAATGTCCTCTCCAGATTCATGCTGGCAGCTATGGGAGGTCATTACATGCAAGGCGTCCGGGGCGATGACACGATGTTGACCCCACTGCCCGTGTACCACATGGCCGGAGGGATGTTGGCCGTGGGTCAAACGGTCGTTTATTCCACGTCTCTCGTCATGGTCCGTAAATTCTCCGCCTCCCGTTTCTGGAGCGAGTGCGTCAAGTACAACGTGACGGTGAGTTCAAAAGTTCAAATTATTTCTGAGGAAATACAATTTTTGTGACGTTTTTTACGGATAATTATTACATACAAATTATATATACATAAAAAGGTAACTAATTTTTGCCGGAATTTAAAATGAATGCAAGACCATGGATGCAATACAATTTACTACTGCCGAGAGCTAAATAATGAGGATATTTACTTACGTATGTGAAATTCATCCATATTGTAGGTATCCCAGTACTTGGGAGAAATTTGTCGGTTCCTTCTCGCGGCGGCTCCGAAACCGGAGGAGAGGCAGCATAATATCCGCCTTTTTGTGGGCAATGGGCTCCGGGCTGAAATTTGGAATGAATTCGTGTCCCGCTTTAACATCCCTAGTGTGGCGGAATTCTACGGTGCGACGGAGGGGAATTGCAATATGAGTGAGTTTTGTCAATAACTATACCAACATTTTTGGAGCAAACGTATGATTTAAATCAATTATTGCGTGGATATGGACAAGAATGTGCCTGTATTTCATTGTTTTTCTTGTATGATAATTAATGTCACCAGCCAATTTCGAGGGACACTCAGGCGCAGTTGGATTCTTCCCGTCTTTGCTCTACTTATTCATTCACATTGCCCTGATCAAGGTGGACAAGTTCACGGGGGAGCCGATCCGGGATCCCGTCACGGGCTTGTGTATCGTCTGCGAAGATGGAGAGCAAGGAGAATTGGTCGCGGCCATCCGGAAGGGCAATCCTATCCATGAATTCCCTGGGTAAGGGTCCAGCATAATTTGCTGACAGTAATTGCACCTTACAGTAGAGGTTCCGATAGGGCCCAGAGACAATCAGAAACAATTTCCGGGAAAATAATCATATCAGATCGTAAAACGCATTTTGAAATAGCTAAAAACACACGTTTTGAAACAGAAAACACTATTGATAAAACCCAAATTTTTGGGGATTTGCGAAACAAATTTTCCGGTAATTTCTAAAAGCGCTTTTTCAGGGAATTTTCAGCGAAATAGCGAGAAAAGCTGGAGAAATTGCTAAAAGTACAAATTTTTAAGGGATTTCGAAACAACTTTTCAGGGAAATTGTTAAAAGCGCAAATTTTCAAGGAAATTGCTAAAAGCGCAAATTTTCAAGGAAATTGCTAAAAGCGCAAATTTTCATGGAAATTGCTAAAAGCGCAAATGTACAGGGAAATTGCTAAATGCCTAAATTTACAGGAAAATTGCAAAATGCGCAAATGTACGGAAAAATTGCTAACAGCGCAAATCTGTGAAGTGACTGTAAGCGCAAATTTTCATGAAAATTGCTAAAAGCGCAAATTTTCAGAAAAATAGCGAGACAAATGAGAGAAATTGCTAAAAACACAAATTTTTATAGGATTTCGAGATACATTTTTAGAGGATTGCGAGATAAAATTTTAGAGGATTACGAGATAAATTTTAAGGTGATTGCGAAACAAAATTTTTGTAAGAAAACTCGGAGATAAAAATCTTGGAGCCAGTCAAATTTACAAATCTGAGGAGCCTGCCTATCAGCTTGGTGTTTGTTTAAATTAAAATTTGCAAAATTCTTCCAGGACGTTTTACACTTGAACGAATGACAAATTGTCAACCAAACATGTTGTACAAAAAAATTACTATTAACAAAAATGTTAATGATTTCTGTTTTAATTCCTGAATCCACAGCTACACAGACCCCGAATCCAGCAGGAAGAAAATTCTGCAAGACGTTTTCCGAAAGGGTGACAGTGCTTTCCGAGCTGGTACGTACGAAACTTTTAGGCCAAAATATGCCTTTAAAACAAATATGAACATGAAAATTTATCCGGTTATTAGATTTTTGTTTGTAGAAAGAGATTTCTGTGTTAATAATTTATTTTGACTGCATTGCTAATCCCCAGGGGATGTCATGATGAGGGACGAATACGGGTATTACTACTTCCGAGATCGAGTGGGGGACACTTTCAGATGGAAAGGCGAGAACGTCTCCACGTTGGAAGTGGAGACGGTCGTGGCGAGCTTTTGCGACCGAAAGGACGTCGCCGTGTACGGCGTTGAAATTCCTGGAACGGATGGTCGAGCAGGAATGGCTGCCATTGCAGATCCAGATAATTCCGTTGACCTAGAAGTTGTCGCCAACGGCTTGAAGAAGGCCTTGCCTCCATATGCTAGACCTGTCTTCGTCCGAATTATCCCCAAAATGGAACTCACGGGTAAAACCATACAACTTTTTGGAGCCATAATAAAATTCGAGATTACTAAACACGAATCATACATGAGCTATCACATTTTTCACGGAAGAGCAGGACTGAGCCCTTTTAATGTTATTCATTTGAAATGGTCCTCACATTCGATTGTCTAATTTTTATGTTTTAATTCCCAGGGACGTTTAAACTTAAGAAAACGGACTTACAAAAGGAGGAGATCAATATAGATGTGATCAAGGATTCTGTGTACGTCTTCTCTGGTGATAAATACATTCCCTTGGATAAAGAAATTCATGCAACCATTATGGCTGGGAAAATGAGATTATAAAAAAAAAAATTAGATAATACTACCCTTATATTTTCTGTACATGTGCCAAAGAGAAATGCGTGGGGCGAAAGACAAACATTTACTTTCCGTCACAGGTTTACTGCTGACTTTACTTGTACGTTTCGTACAATAAAAAATAATTAGTAATTAGTACCCTTCGCAATTTATCCAAAAATGTGTGCAATACTTCAATTATAATACAATAAATAATATTTACATTATTATATGCAGCAGATATACATACATTTAACGGTATTAAATTATTATTACAGAAAGTACGGAATGTAATGTAATAAAAACAAATCCCTGATATTTTATCGTAATCTATTAATAGCAAAACTATTATTTCTTTCCACATACAATTCCAAAATTTTTTATTATACGAAGCCCAAAGGGAATAATTA
Organism: Disparrhopalites patrizii; assembly: GCA_034698585.1. Lineage (NCBI taxonomy): Eukaryota > Metazoa > Arthropoda > Collembola > Symphypleona > Sminthuridae > Disparrhopalites > Disparrhopalites patrizii. The sequence continues at coordinate 13,485 of JAQGBT010002863.1, read as the reverse complement.
CTACGTCCCTTAATTACATGGATTAATAATAATACATGCTTCACTTCAATTACCACGGTGGAGTAATGAAAAGAAAAACCTTTTTTGTTACTACTGAAAAAGCCTGTTATTACCGTACGCATACAAACAAGTTAAAATATATGCACAATAATGAGCAGGTAAATGTGTAATGGGCAATGTATTTTTTTTAAATCAATAATTGCTCAAACAAGTACAAAACACATAAATAAGTTAAAAATGCATATATCAGCAAGTCAATATTACACAAAAATTAAAAATGTATACCCAAAGAAGGCTACTAATAGATTATCACATCAGCTGGGCTATTTGAACAAAAAATTGATGTAGTCAGTATTACTAAAATGCGTCATAAAAATTGTTAACTCTTTGTATATTTACTGCCACGTTTACACTATTTAAATGTGTAGAATCAGTAGAATGCCAAACGTGGACAGTAGAGAATAAAAAGTTTATCACGTGCTGTACTCAATCTCTCGTTCCAAAATCCTCAAAGCACTTCTGCAAGTTAAAAAAAAGGATACTTATTGTTATGTTGTTATGTACTACCCAACGTTATATCACAATCGCACAATATTTACAAAAAACGTGAAAGAATTTTAAATTGTTTATTTTATTACGTAAGAGTATCATTGTGCCCAGATCCTCGCTGGAGCTCGCAGAGTTTGATTTGCTCATAGAATACGGGGACCAATTCTTCCCTCACAAATCTCTTCACTTCTGCTCTGTAGGCACACTTATGACTCAGGAGATTAGACATCAATCGGAAGTACTTGCGATGATTGAGAGACAAATGTCGTTCCAATTCTTTCTGGACGGCTTCTTTCACTTTCATGGTGAGCACCACTGGATTGAGACTGACCGTGTGACTCAAGTTTGGATTCAACAGGGAACATATGAGCTCCGCGGACAGTGGCATGAGCGCGTCCAAAGCGGAAGTACTACATCGTAAAACGGTTAGGATCGCAGGGAGGACATAAACAACTACAGCTACCAAGTTACTGGCTTCTCTTCTGGTGAAAATGGCCTTTAGAGCTTTTAAACATTCCAAGTATGATGACCGTCCGCCTCCAGAAAGTTCCCCTAATTTCAGATTGGGCAACATCTCTTCCAGAATTACCACGTTGTCCGACTCGATCGCAAGTCTCATGATCTTCTACAGTTTTTCGTACATAAGAACAATTGTATAAATCTATAAATGCATACTTCACGTTAATAAAACTAAAAACAAGACAAAGCATAGCAGATAGAGATACTTTACGTGTCTGTCTATTTCGAAACTATACATATAATATTACAGCAGTACATGTACTTCATTTTACCACGGATGGATGATTGTCTAAATTTCTTTGGATGAATTCTGTGGCAGTGAATCCAGTAAAGGCAAATGTAACCAGGTGCTGAATCTGTCTCTTTAGATACGCGTCCGTTTCCCAAATAGGGTACACCGTCGTGATAGCTTCGAAAACCTATGCAATAATTCAAATTAATTTGCAAACAGAGAACCACATTTGCAATGGCACACTTCAAAAACAACAATGAAACGATAAAAAAAACGTACGTTCGGTAAATACTTGTACCACAACCGAGTTAAAAGTTGATCGTCTCCACCAATAGAATTCATGAGCTTGGAGAAAAAATCTAATATATTTGTCCCTACGCAAGGAAGTTTAGGGGAGTAAATCTTAGTGAATTTTAATTTTCTCAAAATAATATTGGCTGCATTGACAGTGACTTCAATGCATCGTAAATTCTCTTTAAATGGCGTCCAGTTCACCTTACTACAAAGTTCCGTTAGTGGCTTCAAAATGTCTTCTACATCTTTCCTCTCCCAATCGTCACATAATGAAGCTTGCTCACAAAACAATTGCAATAAACTGTCATTAGTGAATCCGAAGAAGTTGTTTCCGACGTCATCTTCACAGCTGCTGTCATTGAGCACTTGTTTTGTTAAAGATCGTGGTACTACGCTCCCAGTACATATTAGTCGAATCCAAGCTTGGAGTAATTTTAAATGATCGCTGATCACTGGTTGCTCCGGGAATTCCAGTAACTTCTCCACATACAGCTGACTTAGCTCAGGAACAGCCAAATAACTCAATGCGAAGGAATCAAAAAACTTGAGGTGATTATTATTTGCCTTGCTCTTGTAACAGTAAATGGTCATATCTGCCGCAAGGTCAGCCAAAGGTTCGAAATCAGTGAAACATTCTTTTTTTCTGTAGGCAAATCCCATAATCACGGGGTAGCAAGTCTTGTAGATTTCAGTTATCACAGGGCAGTTCGACCAGGAGGACACTGAATTCCCCACGGGATTGTGAGCAGCAGATTTGGCAACAGTTAGACACAAACTATGTAAAACTCTTAGAGTTCTGTTCAGATAATCCGGACTGGCGCATTTCAGCCATGTGGCTAGAACGGTAACCAAAAGCGTCTCTTGACCCAGATTTGGGTTACACAAAAATGATGATTTTTGAGATAATGCGTCCAACAGATCCCAGTACACCATAATTAACTCTCGCTTTTTGGGATCAACTTGAAGTTTGGATTCAGATCCCATTAGACCTGAGATTTGGGAGATGAAGCTAGGAGTATGAGTAGAAATATTTTGAGACTTATCCAACAGAATAAGGAACATGGTGGCTTCTGCGGTGAGGACTGTTCTCAGGGAAGAATGCTTGTTTCCGGCCTTCGTCAGTGTGTTGCAAAGGTTTGAAAATGAATTTACAAACGTTTTACTCTAGAAACGAACCATATGAGCCCATTATTCTAATTGTAAGATACAAGTGGAATTGAATGCAAAAATTAACCAATTAATTTACGTACCACAGTCATGACATCATCGGATTCTGAAATAGCAGCAATGCTGGCTAAATGTAAAGAACTTAGTCGAACAAGGCCCATCTCGTTGCAATTCTTCAACTTTGAGTCCGGCATTTTTAGATAAATCATATTAGTCATCTTTTGAATTTTTTTCTGCTTTGGGTAGTTTCTTAAGTGACCACAAAACAAACGAATGAACCACGAAAAACCGTCCGAATCCGCTGAAATGGAACTAACATGCTCATTGTTTTCATGGTCAGCCAAATTTTGCGACAAAGACTTGACTAGACTCAACCATTTCTCCGGTGATTTCCAGTAATTTGAGTCTTGAACTGCAAAGAACACGCGGGCTAGCTTAAAGCTCAACTCAATATATGTATACATATGTATATACAAATACAAGGTGCGTATAAACATCAGGGGGTTACGAGGCTACTAGTTTACTATATATATATACATTAAAGTTAAATGCGAACCTCCGCAATTCTTATCGATGCGTGCCGACCAATAACTCCAAAGCAACTGAGTAAGGCCTTCATCAGATCCCCAATGTGGCAGAAGTTTGTAAAGCAAAAGTACAATTTCACTCGTAGGAATGCTATTGCTATTAGTGCTATCTCCAGAATTCAAAAAAGCTTTGATGAGCTCTCTCACAAAGTGGTAGCAATTGGTTGTTGACGTTTCTCCAATCCCGGTTGGACTTTGCATCCATTGTCCTTTTAAAGAGTAGGAACCCAGGGTAGCTAAATTAACCACCAACCACAAAGGAAATAAGAGGTCGGAACCTTGCTTGTCCCATCGGTTTAGGATAGAAGTTACGAAGTCCCAAAAGTCTTTCTGTGCATAGGAATATGTGTACATGTATCAGTGTGCAATTCAATTAAAAGGGGTATTGGATTGAATTGAAAGAAACATCGCATAGAAAAGGTATAACAGTAAGTGCAATAATCAATTCCAAGCATTTCGTTTCAGGAAATCACGTAGTAGACGCGGTCACTTAAAAATTGTCAAATTTTGAAACATTACCCCTTGAGGTTTCACGTCATCCACCACATGCTTAATCATTGTCCAGAGTTCTTTGACACAGTAACAATTAAATGGAACTTTGTGACTCATACGCGGTTTCCAATCACTCATTTTTTCGGTTGTGAATTTAAACCAAGCCAATTGAACCAGATCCTCCACAACCCATTCCAAGATTTGAGAGTTCACTCCACTCAAAACCAAAAAGAACCAGCGAAGCTCCATCTGAAGATGAAAGAAGTGATAATACGCAGATGTGCACTGCAAACATCGCAAGTACACGATTCAATAAATCATTAGTAAACCAAACCTTTCCAAAGAAGATCAAAATAAGCCAGCGTTAAAACTTTCCATGAAATAATTACTTTGTTTCCATCGTCAAATCCTCCATGACTTTTCATGGGCGCCGGCCAATTTTCTATTCTCTCCAAAGATTTTCTCAGACCCAGGAAAAGGTCAGGAATATTATCACAGAGATTACTGCTAATACTATTTCCACGAGATAAGTACGAATATCGTAGAACAAAGTTCAGAAAGTTGCAAACGTCTTGCCTCAAAGTCCATGGTTTAGCCTTATTATAATTTAAAGCTCCACCATCTATCTCTAGTAAATCTACACTACCTCCCCCGCTGTCACTGCTGAAAGTCTCTCCGCCCATGTGAATCGGATAAGGCTTGACAAGATTCTCCAGCTGCGAAATACTTTTACGGCAGATTTGAATGAACAATCGTAATTGCTCCTTGGTGGGTTCAAAAAATGGAAAATTAAAGAATTTCAAATTTTTATTCATCGGCTGCATAAAACCATCCAATTCTTCTTCACCCGAACCAACTTGCTTGTTCTGATCAAAAGTGGCATTATTATTCTTGTTATTCAACATCTTAATTGCTGCCACCAACTCTCCACCAGCCAGGAGGCTCTGAGGATCAAAATTCGGATCAGAAGGGCGGATGGGGCCCTTGCATTTGAAACAATACTCTATTCAGAGAAAATTTAAACACTTTAAAGAAACAGTCGGAATGACACGGAGGATTACCAATCATCTCCAGCATCAATAATAAATATAAAATAATATCAGAGTCTTTAATGATTATACCATCAGAATTAAAAGATGCTACTGGATCCACAGCGGAATATCCGATAATCGGAGAACTCGGAGGAGAATCCAAGTCCAACTCCATCTCCATGTTTTGCCCGAATTTCTAAAAACACCGGCTTGATCCTCTTTGATTTAAGTTCCTGTGAAAACAAAATGCTTCAATTATACCCCACATTCCACATACAATAACAAATAACAGTACTTAACTATCAATAACAATGTCTGTCTACGGAAATCAGTATATTTTATGCTGTTAGATTTGATAATAAAGCAATTACAAATTACAATTAACAACAAATCAGAATCAGAGTAGCAACGTTCAGAAAAAGCTTCCCTTGAAGAATGTGAAATGTCAGTATATTTGTATAGCTATTAGTCTTGAGTAAAGTTAATGCATATACATATATACACCTTATACCATAATTTAACGAATTTTCTAATAGTAATTAAAAATTGTTTTAAGCGACACTAATAACATGTCAATCACATCAAAATTTGGTTTTTCAAACAAAAAATTTAAAACTTGTAACTTACTAAACACTAAACGGAACCCGAACGCCGGAATCTGGCACTCAAAAATCTGCGGAAGAGTATTTAAACCCGGGAAATAAGCGAAAATTTATGCAAAAGAAGTTCCCGAACGGAGAAACTGTGAAACGTGACAAATGACAAAATCAGAGATTTAACCGAAAAAACGAAAAATACACCTGACAAAAACAGAAAATAAAAAATAAACGACGAAGACCAGGGGGCTTATTCTCGAAAATCACGTAGGTCGCAAGTCCGTAATTAAATACATTGAATTTGTCGTAAGATTGTTTTGAGAATGAGCCTCCAGGAGACCAGCAATGAAAAAAATATTTTAGCGGGAGAATTTCCCGCATTTGTCAATTCAAACTCAATTCCCGCGAAAGTGATTCCCTCCTCTGACCAATGAGGCTCTTTCTCCAGCATTTCCAATTTCCCTTGTGACGAGGAACAGAATGCGATTTTTTTAAAAGGCCACATGGACAGACACATGGTTGTGGATCGGCAGGAAAAGCACTACTAACAGTAACATCAAAAATTAATCAAAGTTTTGAAAAAATAAATTCAAATAAACCCTTTTTCATTTACGAATCATGAAAGTGAAATAACATTTTGTAAATGTGAGTTAGTTTACATATTTCAAGCTTCAAATCTGGTCAATTAACTCCAAAAACAGACCATGAAGCCTGCTTGGGTTGACAGAGAAGATTTGTTGCGGTAAAAAACATGTTTTGTGCTGTTTTGCATTCCGATTCAGTTAGTAATTAAGAATTAATGAATTATTAGCCTTTTTATTGCTAATTATTATATACTTACACTGACACTATCTGTGTACACTTTCAAGGCTTTTGACCCCATTTTTGGAGGCCTTTGAGCATATCTGCAGAATATTATTGACGGCGGATTTGTTGATTATATTTTCGGATACTTGAATTTGGAAGTGCGAGTGGTTATGATCTAATGAAGAATTAATTATGATGTGACTATTTTTGCAGAGATGAACAAGGAATTCAGTTGAGGAAAGTGAGGCTGAAGGCCAAGCATGGGACGTCGTATCAGGAACGTCTTGAAGATGAATTTCAGCTGGTTCATGGACCCACCCCGTCTTGGGCGAAGATTGACAACGTCAAAAGCAAAATAGTAAGTGTTTTTGTTTGCAGGTTAGGAGTCTCAAGAATGTGTGTGGAAATGAGGTGACATGTCTGTCATTGTCTGTCAATGTCAGCGATTTTATGATTGAACACTTGAATTTGCAATGTTCTTGATCGACTGTATTCATGAATTTCGGACAGATGTAACTTTACTTGCTTAACGCTCAACGTTGAAAGTTTTATATCGAAAACAAGTGCTAAATGATGAACGTTGACATTTTTGTACAGAAACGTGTGGATTTTGATGGAAATCAGAAGTACAATACGAGTAGTACTGACCTGACCCGGGGTCAGCTGAGGGTTCGTCGGGTTTTAGATTTGAATGCGGAAGGAAGGGATTGTGGTCCCATCATTAGAAGTGTTGACTTTCACCCTACATCACAAGTGGGCTTGGTTGGAGGAGGAAACGGAGTTTCTCTGTTCCATGTAAGGCTGGTGTTATTTATTTGTTGAGAGTAAAATATGTAAAAGTGTACATTTTACGATTTTACACTGTACTGTGATTTCGTATGCGTTGTTTTCAACTCAAGCCTTAATACTTCAATAAGACAAATCTTCAGATTCTTTTTCTAATGCAAGTTTTGTAAACGCAGGTTGATGGAACGGCCAACACAAAAATTCAATCGGTTGAATTCAAGAATTTCCCTTTACGCCATGCCAGCTTTTCTGCTGACGGTAGCGAATTTTTTGTCTCTTCTGGTTTATCTCCACATTTCTACTCGTATGACATGCTCTCGGGTGAAACATCGAAGGTCCGACCTAACCGAATTATTGAGAAAGAAACAATACGGGTAATTGAATTAATAACACATCTGCATACAGATGTATGTATTATCTCCTATCTTGTATTCTATGGCTTGTTCAGCTTTCCTCTGTTATATGTTTGATTGTGGAATATACATTATGTTATATTGTGTGGAATGTAGCTGTTTTTATTAATTTTTGTAGAATCTTATTCCGAGCCCAAACAAAAAAATCATTGTGGGTTTGGGCCATCATGGTAATATGTACTTGTTCTCGTCTCGAACCAAGGAAGTCATCGACACTTTGACAATGAATGGGGATGTTGCTAGTGTAGCTTTTAACGCAGATGGAAGTAGAATGTATTCCTGTGGAGGTAATTTTTTGGTGTTTATACTCCGTTTCAATTGTGTCATTTTATGAATTCGCATTGCTATACATCTAAATTAATCCGGAAAATTTGCTGATAATTTAGAATCAAGTGAAGTCTACACCTGGGATATGGATGACCGCACGTGCGTAGACAAATTCACAGATCATGGCACAGTTTCAGGTACAAATATAGCAGCAAGTGGTGAATTCCTTGCTTGTGGATCCAACGCTGGCATTGTAAATGTGTACAAAATCCAGTCTTCGGATTCGGAAGTACCTGAAAAAACTGTCATGAGTACAGCGAAAAATCCCGAGAAATGTCTGATGAATTTGGTGACACCGATTTCGTCAGTCAAATTCAATTCACACGGGGACATTTTGGCTATGGCTTCAAAGGATAAGCCCAACGCTGTGAAACTGGTACGTAAAATTTCAGTAACGTTTCGTTTGTGTAGGTATGTCGAATATTTGTAAAACGTCAGAGCGTGGCATGTCCTTTAAAACACACGAATCAAACTTTTGTCGAGTAAAACAGTGATGAGCCTTGTGTTATTGTCGTCGTTTTCAATACTCATGTAAGTATCTTTAATTCCGCAGGTCCATCTGCCCTCCATGACGGTTTTCAATAACTTTCCCTTTGTGAACGTGGATTGGGGTAGACCGAATTCTGTGGCGTTTTCACCTAATAGCGGTTATTTTAGTATAGGAAATAACAAGGGCACGGCATTGCTATTTAGGTTGGATCACTATGAAAATTATTAGAGAGGAATATGATATGAAGAGATACGTTTTTAATAAAAATAATAAAGACAGAAACGATTTATTTATCTGGATGATTATTCCAAGCATGCTTTGAATTCATGGCATGATTATACTTCATAATTAGAGAACCAAAGCTTTAACAGATACAAAAGAATCTCCCGCATGGGTGTACGGGAAATCACCCTGTGCAGTCTCAATTTCCGTAAAACTTTTCCTTACCAATTCTTGGAAGCCAAATTTTTCGGAAATTTTCCTTGTATAAGGGCTTGTGAAAGAACTTTTAGTTACTTTGTACCCTTTGGCACGGAGAAAGCGGATTACTCTCACGTACATTTCCGTAGCTAATCCCTTCCCCCGGAAATCCCGGTCCACAGAGGCAAAATACAAGTTGGCGTACTCGTCCACCCCATATTTCTGGAACAAATCCACTTGTTTTTCCGCGGACAGCAAGAAACCAAAAACCATTTGGCACTCTGGGGTCCCTAATTTTTCTTTCTGGCCCTCTTGACTTTGCTCTGCTGCATCAGGTTTTGTGGCTCTGCCTGTTACCCGCACTCCAGCAATCTATTATCATATGGATCCAATTTTGATGTTTCACATTGTCCCTTTTACTAATCTGAAAATCCATAGTAGAAACTGTATGTAGTGTCATCTGTGGGTGAAACCTACCCTTCCAGAAGCCGTATGGATGGCCGCAAAACTCAAATTATCCTCCAAAACTTTGGCGGCGAAGTCATCAAATTCTTTCAATGCCTCGGGAGGGAAATTCGCCATGCCCACCAAACTGCACAGAGGCTCATCCACTATGAAATGTTCACGCAAATTCTTGATCACACCTGGGGCATCTTCTGGAGTAAGCATTCGGAAGGTGAATTCCCCCCACTCGCCGTCTACAAGTGCTTCCGGCCCAGACGACATTGTTCCTTTGATTTTTTTTCCTGTAAATTATAAAACCCTATGATTTTATATAAGTCGACATGCTACTAACAATAAGATAGCGTGTGCTATTAAATCGTGATTTATAATTACCAATGGATTCTCCCACAATGCCCCGAGTCCGTAATTGGCTCAGTATGCGGACTACCAACGAGGAAGAGATTCTTTGCTGGTCACTCCTGGAAAGACCTTCTGGACACTGAACGTGTGACTGGCTACTTTTCTATAGTGACGCCCATCCCAGCGAATGGTATAGATTTTGTAGGTAAGTGTGCTATTCTGCAAGCATCTTTTTAGGATTATGTAATTTAACGTCGTAAATAAACTGTAAGTGACAACAATCTAGTCTGAATCAAGGATGAAAAAAAAGGCTTGTAATTGTGTTCTTTTCGACGATTGAAGGTCATTTCGTTCGCGACGTTTTTGCCCCTCATTCACACAGCCTTCCATTCTTTTTGCTACTCTCAAGCCTTCTTTTGATGAGGGAGTGAGAGATGCAAAGATGCGGAAGATTTTGTAGTACATATACATATATAGGGGTATAACTGCCCATGTGAGAGCTACATTTGACATCGTAGCATCAACAGTATTTAGTCTATTTAGTCATATTAGGAAGGGAGTATGTATTTTTGTGTATAACGCTAAATACCACCGGCATTTATTCGGCATACTATGTATGTATATACATGTGAACATACATATACACGATGGTACCACCGCTGAAGCAAACATGTGCTGTCCAAGGATTTTTACAACTTTTTATTATGATTGAGATCTCACGAGTGTAGCATTTATCCACGGCCTAGAAACTAAACTGCGTTCATCAGGAATTGGTGTGCTATGTGATGTTTATGGTGGTTCAAAATATTTATACGGTACAGCCTTACATTCTTATAACATCAACAGTCAACACCAGACCATCTACGAGGTCCAGGGAGTGACGACACGCCAACTATTTTAATTCTTTTATGCATACATTAATACCACTCCAAGGTTAACGCAATTCAACGCGACACGCAAGTATTGCTTTGCATGCGTTGATTTATTATTAATTATTATTATTATTATTATCGATTATTATTATTATTATTAATTATTATTATTATTCGTATTTATTCAAGTAATAATAAATACTCATGGCAAAGTTTCTAATCTTTCTAACCCTTCTAGTACTTGACTGATCCCAGTTTGTTATTTTGTGACGAACCTACCTCGGGTCTGGATTCCTTCATGGCTCAGAGCGTGGTGGAGGTGATGCAGAAGATGGCAAAAAAGGGGAAATCCATTATTTGCACCATTCACCAGCCCGCATCGGAGATTTTCGAAATGTTCAATTACATCTATTTACTTTCTGGTGGCAGAGTTGCTTACAGTGGGAAGATTAAGGAAGCCCTGGAGTTTTTCGCCTCGTAAGTATCACGCTTTTGAACACAGGATTATTGCCCATCTTTATATATAGGAATCTTAAAAGGACGGTGCCAGTATATGTCCTGCTCAATCATAGTCCTTTTAGGCATATAAATCAGGGAAATTATCCTAAGATAAAAATTCATTTCTCAAAACAATCTCCCAACACAGAGTGGACTTTCCATGTCCTCCAAATCACAACCCAGCGGATTTCTTCATCTTCACCTTAGCCATCGTCCCTGGGGATGAGGAAAACTGTCGGGCCCGGGCCAACCATATTTGCGATGAATTTGAGAAGTCCCCGAAACATGCTGAAATCGAAGTAAGAAATTACCTCCTCCACATTTGATAGCCTCATAACGGGTGGCGTATTTAGTGAGTGTGCAATTATGGGAAATCAGGAAATTGTCAGGCAACGGGGCAGCGCTGAGGGACAAAAAATACGGGGTGAAAAGGCTCGTGCGAAATGCTCCGGTGGAGCCGTTTACAGTACCGGCTGGTGCGTCCAATTATGTGCTCTCTTTGGAAGATCCTTCACACAAATCATCCGAGAGCCGATGCTATTTGTGGCCAGACTCGTTTGTACTGTTGTAAGTTCCTCAAGAGAAATCATATTTTGCATCCTGTACGTGTACATGAATACATATTATACTTACTTTCTCTCATTTGATTTCCAATGAAAAGGCAACAATATAATATTACAATAATGTCATTGAGAGAGCATGTGTGGTGACCAAGGATTTTTTTTTCTTAGTTCATAGCACTCTTAGTATCACTGGTATTCTTCCGACAAGAATTGACTCAAGCAGGAGTGAGAAATATTAATGGGAGCATTTTAATCATTACAATGAATCTCACCATTATGAATGGATTCGGCGTCATATTTGTAAGTATTTCCTTGTAGTTATTTTTTTTTTATTTCCCATTTTTACTTCCCCCACATTTAATCTTTTGTAAAATTTCAGTTTGACATTTTTCTTTATTTTATTCCTTCTTTTGATTTTGTTTGTGTGTAAGTCTCAATTCTCTTTGATTTGCATGTGTGAAGCACAGGTACTGTGTAACGAGTTTCCAGTGTTTTTACGAGAGCATTGGAATGGTATGTACAGGTGTGACACCTATTTCATTGCAAAGACGACGGCGGAGGTGCCCTTTGTCACCTTTTACTCCATCGTTTGCACCTGCATCGTGTACTACATTATTGGCCTCCACAATGTCTTCGAACGGTTCTTATGGTGTCATCTCGTTTGCATCATGATCTCGCATGTGGCCAGCTCTTTTGGTGATTCCATTTGCTTTTTTTTTTAGCTATTCACAAAACATTGGTTCGTGTAGAAAGAATTAATTGTCATAATCATTGTCATTCATTATAATTAATTAATTATAACGAAAAACGTTCTACTTAATTTCCAGGTTACCTCCTAGCTACCGGATGCAAGTACTTGACAATTGGTACGTTCCACTTATTTGTACTTCCATTGATAATCACAAGAATCGTAAGGAATACATATGTATGTATATTATGTATATAGGAAATACGTATATGTATATATACATTATACATATAAATTAATTTAATTAATAATACTATTTTAAATGACTTTGTTTTTACTTTCAGCTTTGGCAGTAGCCCCAACTATTTTCGGTAAGTATTTTTTTCTGTTTCATGTCAACTCATCGTTCATTAACTTTTTAATTCATTGTACATACATATGTATAACATACTTTCATTAGAAACATAATTAACTCCACATGTGAACATTTCCTAAGAACAAATAAGTTTGCCCTGTGCCCTTAATAAATGTGAAGTGCTCCAGTGGGTTCAATAAATTTTTAAATGTGATTTTTCTAGTTCCGCTCATTTTGTTTTCTGGATACTTCCTCCGGGATGAGTAAGAACAGTATTCATCCAAAAATACGGACTTGTTTGGAGCAGAACATGTGATTTAAATTTTTTTCTGCAACCACAGATCCACACCCGAAGGTCTTAAATGGTTGAAGTTCCTGTCTTGGATCTATCACGGCTGTGAGCTCCTTTTTGTCAATCAATGGGAAGGAATAAAGGAGATTGAGCCGCTCCCAGGACATATCAGCTTTTATAATGGATCCATGGTTCTGGATTTCTACGGATATAAAAGGGTAAAAAGACAGACGGAAGATTTGTTTTTCATTAGCACTTATATTATACGTACATACTTTCCTTCACTAAAAGTTTGTGCACGACGAAGCCGGCCAATAATGCGGGCAATGGATTTTTTTTAACAAAAATGTTCGCAGGATAACTGGAGCCGGGGGTTCATTGGCCTGGCAGCGTTAATGGTGGGAATGCGGCTGATATCTTTCATAATTCTGCTCATCCGATCTTACTGCCGTAATTGATCATACAGTCCATGAAACCCAGGTGTAATGTACTCTTTAAGAGGATTTCATTTTCAATTGTCGGTAACATGTGTGTAAATAAATACGTTGGTATTAATTACGTTGCAAAGCCAAGGCCTTACTGGTAAAGAATGAACAACGGAAACAACGCCGATAGATTCTCTACTAACAAATCAAATCAAATCAAATCAAATCTTTATTACGGATTAAATTCGGGCGAACCCATCTCATCCATACATAGTGAG
>JAQGBT010002862.1:0-22041 GCA_034698585.1 Disparrhopalites patrizii | reverse complement strand
AGAGAGAGAGAGAGAAAGAGAGAACCAAGGAAAAGGGTTGAGGAGCTGACGATCAAATTGAATGATTCGATTGATAAGAATTTGCGGTGAGCGTAGTGGTTAAACACATTATAATTTCCACTGCATCTTCACCAGACCTTCATTGAGGAGTTTCCATGGAGCCCGAACCTTGCCCAAGCAAGAGAATATGAGTCTCCCTTTTCCTTTCTCTTTCTCCCTCTGTCCCTCTCTCCAAGTCCCTTTCGCTCTCTCTTTAGGTATTCTCCAAGTGACTCGTCTTTTTGGAAGCAAATGACTTTTTTTGTATCATTTAAACAGAAGTCCACGACGTCGTCTGTTCCGAGAGACAGCGAGAGAGACAGAGGAGAGGAGGAGAGAGTAGAAGGGAGAGACAGAGGAGGAAGAGAGGGATGTGAGAGAGAGAAAGAAAATGGATTGATTGGAACAAAAGGATTTGATTGTACGATGACTTGGACATTTGGATCACTTCTGTATGTACAGCTCCTGCAGGATCTCTCTCAGACACTCTGATACTTCTTACTAATCCTTTACCCGTTGAAACTTTTCCTCTGTGGAATACTCTCAACTGCACCGTCCTCATCTCCGTGAAGCAGTACTTCACACATTGTGTACGAGGAGAGGGGCAGTAGTCGAATTCGGGAGCACAATCTCCCTTTAATGTGGGTTTACGGGTGACTTTTCTTCCTTCAATTTCTCTTCACTCCTAATAACAATGGTCAGAATGATGATTGTTCCTGCATTTACATAATGCTCCGGACTTTGGCGCGATGATGATGATGATCATCATCATCATTATCATCCTCATGCATATTGGCTGTTACCACTGCCACTACACTGGATCAAGGTGAATACGAGAAGCGGAGAGAGAGAGTCTCTGTGTTGTCTGAGTCACTGTGATTCATCAAAAAATGCGAGAGTTTTGTAATTTAAATTTTTCTTCGCTTTAATTACTCTTTGGATTCTTCCCTCCTCTGTCTACACAGGAGTGGTAGGTGCTCCTCTTTGCGTTTGCAAGCTGATACACTCCTCTTTGTCCAGTGCGAGACAGAAAGAGAGAGAGAGAGAGTTTGTATTCAAATCAGGAGGTTTTTTTTGTTCAGTATGTCGCTTGATTTTCGTCGTCTTCTTTTACATCCGAACTGTTAATATTGGGACTCGGCGGATTTTCTTTTAATTTTTATACCTTCCGCGTATGCTCACAATGAATGCATCCTGGAGTCTGGATGGCCTTTGATGAGTCCAAGTTGATATGGAAAGACATATGTTAAACACCTGAGCCTCTAATTACTCCCTGCTCACTGGACGGCAACCAGATTCTCTCCATTTTTTTCGATACAATTAAAGCCCCCCAAAAAGGACTATAAAAAAGTGAATAAATAAAAAAAACAATTAATAATCTACAATGATTGCCAGCGTAACGTGGAGGTTTTAAGGAACATGGGAGGACTTATCGATAATTTCTTTTGCAAAAGAGTCCAAAAAGCCATGGCGGACATAAGAGCTGTGTTGTTTGTATGGACATTAAGAAAGTCATTAGCTATTTTTGTCCCGCTTTCCTAGACTATACAACCTTATTATTTCGTCCGGAATAAAAAATGGGGAATTCAGGCTTTGGTACAAGGACAAAATCCGGGGTAGGACCCATGTACGTACATGGGAATGGGGGTACTTTTCCATCCAGATAAATAGTTTGTAGTCAAGGGGGAAATTCGAAGGAAAAATATGGGGAGAAGAGGGAAAGTAAAGAAAAAGAAATAAATGATTAGGAGCAAGGAGCTCCAAGTAAATAATGAAGGTCCCACTACCGCCATAAATAATGAGTCTCATGTATTTTTCTCTCTCCTCGTCAAGTACAAACCTTTTATGTACTCTTGTCCTTCTTATATTATATGTTCTGGGTTTTACTATTCTTCCTCAAAAAGAAAGAAGAGGAAGAGAGATGGAGAAGAAGTGGAAAAGTTGAAATCGATGTGATTACATATTTTCTCTCCTCACGCCCCGTCCAGCCTTCATAGTCGTCGGTGGTATAGGCTTGACGGGAGGACAAAAGGAGAGAATTGTATATACCTCCATCGTATTATTACTAAATATTAGACTTTCTTTTGGCAAAAACACATGAATTAATAGGTAGAGGAGAAAACAGAAGGAGAAAAGAAAGAAAGAAAAGAAGGTAAATCAGGATTTTCTTCTTATTTCTTACCTCTCCCCCTCCGCCGCCCTTCCCATTATAAAAGTCCAGCCTTTTCTCCAGGAGAAAGAAGGAGCGATGGGGGGAGGGGAAGAAATAGCATAATAATAATCCCACACCGCCAGCATATGCAACAACACTTTTTCCCCAAATCCAGAAAGAATAGAAAAAGAACATGAGACGGATACATGCGGCTGGAGGAGTATACAAAATGCATAAAGACACACAAAGTCATATACACCCCTTTTTTTCTATACGAACCAAGGGAAATATATCCATACGTATACCTATGTATTCTCTCCCAGCATACGTTCGACATGTAATGAGTAAGTTATATTGCTAAGTATTTTGACAATATTTTGCTGTCTCCTAACAATGCATAATAAATAACGAGCTTGTGTTTTTGGCCTACTCCTTCGGCCCACAAAGCCTTCGTGGTCGTAGGGAAAACTCTTTTTTTTTGGCCCGCCTGTCTTGAATAATTTTGAACATTGTCACTCCGGCAAGCCATGTACCTCTTGCAGGCTACGCGGGAAGAGTGAGGGGAGGGAGACATTATGAAAAATAATGCATGTCTTTTATATCCATATACAATTTTTGTTAGATGTGTGTGTACAAAAGTCAACCCATAGACATATGTAGGATATATGGAGCGTCAATTGAATTGCCAAATTTTAAATATTTACAACCAAACCCCATGGCTCTTTGGAGGGAAAAAGGAGGGAAAGGGGTAGAACACACACAGGGACAAGGAAATGTAAAAGGAGCCTCGTTGTCGACTTGTGGCTTTTTTATTTATTAGACAACCCGAGCATACAGGTAGGAGGGGCAAATTAACTTGTTTAACCCAAAAATCACTTTTCTTCCTTTTGCTGTCTCCAGCCATTCAGTCTACTGCCCAAGGTCTTCTCTCTCCCCCTTTGCCACCCTTTTTTACCTTTTTTCTCACTACTTCCTCACATTTCTCCCCATAAAATCTCCCCCTTGAAATCTCCCAGGTAATTCAATTTACTTTTCCAGGATTCAATCAGGTCATCCCATGCAGTCCATTTTACCTTAATGCCTATACTATTGATATTACAGTAATGTCCCTACATTATTCAAATGGAGAAATGATAAAAAGAAGGAAAAAATAATTACTTTCTTCAATTTCCTTTCCATTGTCCCTGGGAATTCCCCTCTTTCTTCCTGGTCTCGCTTTCCCCCTTAAATTCCCTTTGATCTTCCCCGCCTTTCCCAAAGGTTACCCGTACCAATGTCTTTAATGTCTCCAAAAACTTCCTTGTCGTCTTCCACGTGCCGGACCAATCAATTTGGTATACAACGAGAATGTATCGTAGGGACATATCCTCATTGGTGCACTTGATCTTCTTCTTGGGATAAAATCATTAATTGACCATCACAATGTGCTTAGCCCGGAGTTCTTCTCGAGAAAATACATTTGAGTGTACATTGGTACATGTACACACATGCATTTGCACACATACCAGGCTTCATTCTTTCCCAGCTGACCTTTCCTCCCAAACTGCCCACTCTGTCCCATTCCCTTTCATCTTTTCACCTCCATATGAGGGAGAAAGAGAGAAAGAGAGTTGGTTGCTCCCGTAATTATTCAAATGCATCACCGTCCCTGTGTTTACTCATTCCTGGGGCAGCCGGAGTTGTGGAAGGTCATGACCGAGAAACTCTAGCCGGGGATATGCCTCTTCTTCTTCTTCTTCCTCCTCCTCCTCCTCCTGGGCAACTCCGGTTATATGACGGGGGAAGCCCGTCCATGGGAGTAGTAATAGCCGGCTTGTGGTAGTAGTAAAATTTGTTGCTCTACCACTTGAGTCCGGAGAATTGCACACATGTACGTGGGAGACATCCTACAAGTGGCCTTTGATAGCATTACTACGACGACGACTACTACTACTACCACATACGACTTTACTACTACTACGGCCACTGTCATTACTATTTGTTTTCCCTCACCGCCCTTTGTTTCAAGTGGACGGTGGAAATGCCTCTACACATGTTGATGATGATGAAGGTGGCTCACGTTCATCTCACTGGACATTGTATATACATATATATGGGGAAAGTCATGATATGGAATATGTACCATGTGGACTTCAAAGAGAATCATCTCCACACAACTGACCGAAGAGATTCTCCGGCATTTCATAAATGCTACACTTCTATGTATCCCTAAAACATAGGCTTAAATGCATGGGATTTCATCCACAACACACACGTCCCCCAGTCGGCCCGCGCTCCTCTTGGGACATTCATTGAGGTGAGGTGCTTTTTCCTGGCAGGTAGTAGACCTGTGAAGGGTTTGGGAGCAAAAGGAGCTAAGTCCAATATATTTTTACAGGTGAAGGAAAAACCTGTTTTGGATACAATACTGCAAAATTCAGCTCAACTTTTTTCGTTATATTAAGAGCATTTTTCGGAATCTCCGAAATTTTTAAAATAAATTATTCCTTTTCTCCTGTACACACGTATGTATTTAATCCCTGTAAGATGCCTGCAATAATCGACTTGAATTTTTCCTTGCCCATTTTTTTAATTTAGGATTGTCGCGTTGAAAAAACTAAAACGGTTGAGGATGAGACTGCTCATAGACATGACTTTTCTGGAAAAACTCTGCATTAGAAACGTTTGGACTTAACTCCTTTTGCTTCCAAACCATTCATATACTGAAGCATTTTTTTATCGAGGAAGAGCTTCCTACTACTATACTGCTTCTGCTCCTCTTGTGTCTCTCTCTCTCTTGCGCTTCCACATACTCTCTGGCACACTACTCAGGATAATGAGGAGGTGACTCCTCCTTTGGATTTTTTCATGCCCGCCTTTTTGTCTCTACACGCACGCACTCGCATTTTTCTATGTGCATTGAGCATTTTTATGGGAAGGGAAAAGAGAGAGAGAGCGGGAGAGAGAGCGAGAGGGAGAGAGAGAGAGAAGGAAAGGGGGAGGCAGAACGTAACAGTACCTCAGACCATTTACTGTATTAAAGCCTCTGTTGTATGTATATGTGCGGATATGAGGCCAGTACGTAAAAGGGGAAATGTGAGGACCTGGGGAGTACTTAGTTGTTGTTGTTGATGTTATTATTATCGTAGGGCCATATGGACTTGGTAAAAGAGAGGAAGAGAGAGAGAGATAGAGAAAGAGAGGGAGAGAAAGGTGACATTTGGAAAAAAGGGGGTAGGAAAGCGAAAGAAAAATCCAATGGAATAAGAGGAGGAGTGCCCAAAACGTGAAGGCCCACAGCTTGCTTGGTCCGCACGTCACACGCGGTGAGCTTGAGGGTTGAGTTGAATTTTTTTTTGCTATGTCGTCTTCTTGAAAAAGTTCCCTTTTGTATACACATAATTTTTATACATGTATAATAATAAATGGGGAGATTTTTATTTCAACCCCCTTTGTAAGGAGAGGGGAAAGAAAAGGTGAGAGAGAGAGAGAGAGAGAGAGAGAGAGAGAGAGAGAGAGAAAGAGAGAGAAGAGGAGGAGAGAATAAATGAGGAGGAAGTTCCGGTAAAAATCTTGATCATTTACATATGCACACGTTGTTGCTTCTTCTGCTACTTTTCTTTGGGGTCGTCAGAAAAATGCTCTGTGTACCTACCTTTGAGTGTGTGTAATGTGTGTTGTGATTTGAGACTCACCCTCTTCTTCTTTTTTGGTTTGGTGTAAAAAAGAAGGTACCAGACACACACGTCTTATAACGTCCACCTCAAGCAGCAGGAGCAGGAGGTAGTAGTCAGGTAGTTGAGTGAAAAGGATTTTTGTCCAAAAATTTTTTAATTTTTTCTTCTCCAGTCCATTTTTATTTGAGGGCTTTGAAAAGAAAGAACAAAACCGGTTTCTGCTCCTCGTCCACGATCCCCTCACTCCGCTCCGCATTTTTACGGAACCTTCCGTTTCATACATACATGTGTATGTGTACATTGTGTCTTGTCCCATTCATAATACGGGTATAATTTTTTTTTCCCGTGTGGGGGAAAAAATTAGTGACCAGTGCCAGTGTTTGTTATTAATTTTTTTTTTCCTTTTGAAGTTCCTTTCGCCCAATTATTTCCTTCTGAGGCTATTAACGGGTACTTCCTATATACTACAAACAAATGTTATCCTAAATACAGTTCACCGGCCAACAAATTTTTTTTTTGTCGTTGGGACATTTTTATTTATTTGGGACAACATTTTTATCTACTCGAGACAACATTTTTATTTGGGTTGAAAAAATCCCCCTTGTTTTGTGGTGATGTTATTATTGTTTGCCTGCACTTGAACCAGTCACCGGACATTTTTTTTATTTTGACGACGGACCACTGTATGTGTCATTGAGCTGTTGTAAGTTTTATCATTATTTTTTTTTACTTTTATTTTCTGCTTTTTTTCTTGTACTCTTTTATTTACTCACATGCATCTTCCTTCATTTCATCTGGTAAGTTCCATCTAGGCTCATGACCTTTGAGCTCTTTCATTTTATTTCACGTTTGTGAATGAACTTCATTTTGCCGTAAATGAATCAAGTGACGTAAAAAAGTGAAACGAGATACAAAAGACCCATGAGTTTAAAAAAATTAAAGTTGAATTACAAAATTAAATTGTATGAAATCCTACCATTGAAAAGTGAGAAAACCTACGAAAAAGTCTTGATATTAACGAAGATGTCACCTTGTATTTAACATTTTAATTTTGAAAGTTTAATTTTTGGTTAATATTTAATTTTGTATTTGTCCATGTGTCTATATATTTTTTTTAAATAATTATTTTTTCCCACACTTTGAAATTCCTTCAACGGAAGTAGAGCAAAGCGTAGTTTTGCCTTGAAGGAAAATTACAAGCACGTAAATGACTTAATTATTTCCCCCCTTTCGTAATAAAAAAAATTAAAAATCAACGAAAAAAAGAGCGTGTGGTCTCACATAATGATATAATAATCATAATGTCATAATTAACTTGTCCCGTTGACAGTGTTATTAATACTTGGTTGGGAACCATATATATTTATATACAAATGTGTAGAGTGAGACAGAGGAAGAAGAGTTAGAAGTGTGTGTGTGTGTGTACGAAACCATCACATTTATTCCTGCTATTATTATTACTATTATTATGACGGAATAATGCAAATGTTTAGCAACTTTGACGTTTGACCATGATCACATAATATGGAAGGCTGTTGCTGTTTCCCTCACTTGTGTAATGTGTGACACTTGGACGTCTCCCCCCGCCCCAAAATAGGATAGGAGCTCATCCATTGCATTTCCACCTAATGAATTTAATTACTCAAGGTTTCCCTCCACAATTTATATGGAGAGTCCTGCCAGTGTATACGGCGTATATAGGTAGTCATTAATAGACAACAATACACTCAATCATCACACTTTGTTCTTTGTCACCTCCACACGCATCTCATCCTCTGATTGAATTTATATCCCTTATGAGCATGTATGTAGGAATATATTCTCTCACATACAAAAACATCTCTTGGTGGTCATCATCCTCATCCTTCTGTACGGAGAGAGTGAAATAGAGAGATAGCGAGAGAGAGAGAGAGAGAGAGAGAGCTTGATTATACTGTCTCACCTAATAGCCAAGTGAGGAAATGATGGTTATATGAGAGGCTCTTTCAGAGTTGGGAGGAGACGCGGTTTTGGTTCCTGCCCAAAGCCACACTGTCCACCGAAGTGTCAATCCCTGTTTACGTGGTTAGGAAAAAAAAGTTGTAGTAAAGCTAACCCAAAATGGTTAAATGCTCCCGGAATTACCCCAAAAAAACAATTTAGTTCCATCCTAAATTACTGGACGGGAAAATCATAAAAATAAGGGGGAAATCCTAATAGGGAATGGAAATTCGGGAAGGAAAAATATTTGGAGTACATTGGCATTTCTCCATACAGTAGAAAAGTGCCTCAGGTAATTCGGGAGATTTTTCTAAAAATAGACCAGACGAAAATAGATACATGGAATGACATTTAAATTATTAATTGAGTCTAGTATATCCAGAGTCGATTTGCAAATCAAATTTTCCATCCAAAAAATATATACGGAGTTTAAGCAAGGCAGGCCTTGTACCGTTTTGGGGTAAACTGGAGATTCCACATGGGTGTAATCATTGCCAGAAAAATAAATAGCTGGATAAAAGTTTGTCCAGAGCCCAAAAAATTCTCCCGCTCCGGAGATGTAGCCCGCTCGCTGGCCACTGGACAACTAAAGTGGACAGCGTGAATGTGTTTGGGGAAAATCTTTTACGCTCTGGCTTCAGCTCCAGTATGTATGTCCGGGTTTGAGGACTTGCTCTGGACATTTTCTTCCAGCCGGTAGTACGGGAAGGAGAATTTCCCCAGTCCATGTGTCCATGTATGTTCGGTCTTCCTCGAGAAAATTTATTTTTGGTAACCATTTCCAAACGGGAAAAAGAATTGTGGAAGCAGTGGTTAAAGTGTTGAAAAAAAGGGAGTCCGAGAGAGAGAGGGAGAGAGAGACAAGTTGATTTTTGAAAGGAGATTCCTGCTTTTTTCCCCTCTTTGTCAGTCCTTTTGTGGTGGGTAGTAGGAGTCGTCATAGTATATCGTAGTACTACACTCCCGGGCTATCTCTTCTACTTTTCTACGGAGGACGGCGGGGTGGGAAAAAAAGAAGGAGGAGGAGGATAAGATGAGTGAGAGTGAGCCGGCGCTGCTTGGGAAAAGCTCTTCGAGCCTGCGAAAACTCGGAGAGAGAGGGAGAAAGAGAGGGAGCGAGAGAGAGAGTGAGAGAGGGAGAGAGAGAGAAAACTTTTCCCTTCTTTCCCTCCTCAAAGTAAAGATGTACATAGTTTTTATAATATCGTTACTCGCACACACATACAAACCTTTCTCTCCTTTCCCCCTCTTATACACACACACTTTGGCATTTGTACATACAAAAAGGTCCCCGGACTACTAGACGAACACAGTGTTACCCGGTTTCTCCTCTATACAGCTCTGTATGTGTGTGGCTCTCTCTCTCTGTCTTTCCTCTTTCTCTCGTTTAACTCCCTGGATAGGAGTTTATACCTTTTCCCTCTTTCTCTCTCTCACTCTCTCTCTGTCTCTCTCTTCTCTTAGCAACTTGTAAAGGGGGTAAAGACGCAATGTTGTAATAAGTAGTAGTATAGGGACAGGGACTACTACTTGAATCTTTTCTTCTTCTCATTTGCTCTCTATCCCTCTCTCTTTCTCTCTCTCTCGCCTTCTCCCTCGCTTTCCCTCTCGTGTACAAGAAGTGCGGGTTCTTTCATTTCTCCTCCACTACCGCTCGTCTCCTCCACCCTCACGCACCTCTTCTCTTTTCTCCGTCTTTTTCTCTCTCACTCTCTCTCTTACTTTCTCTGTCTTCTGACGGCAACCCGCTCATAACATCCTCCTCCACGTTCTTCGTCTGTCCGTTCCTTTCAGTGTCTCAAGCCACACGCACAGAACATTGGTGGGGGCAGACGTCTTCTCACTTTGCCCCTTCGCAGAGATTCCCTTTTCTTGGGGGTTTCCCTCCATCAAAGAGCAGCAACTTTCCATGGAGTGACAATTCTTTATTTTTCACTTCCGAATTCCAAGTGTTGAATTTTTTGGGAGAAAAGAGGACATTTTTTTTTGAGGAAATTGTCGTGGGGGATTTTTTCTGGTGTTGGACAAGAAATCACAGTACGTCTTGAGTGTGTTTGGGATTTTTTTTTCTAGTCAAGGAACTTGTCATGCAACTTCACTAGTCATCAGTACAAAGACAAGAGAGAGACGGGGAATATTTTCTTATGAGAATTACTAACTATTACATCTTTCACTCGTCAAGCGTAAAACGCACATGGATTCTAAGTATCAACGTATAATTTAGATTTTTCCCTCCTTCTCAAAAGTCATTGTTGTGAGGGTGAAGACCAGTTTTTCAGACGTGTTATTCACAGCTCGTTCCATTTCCTTGAAATTATACTTTTTCCTCATAAGAGATCAAAAACAAACTTTTGAAAGTGGAGAAAATAAACAATTCAGAAATTATTTTTCGTAAACAACTGACAACGGAGGAAATATTTTGGTAAGGAGACAGCGGAAATTACTCAAACATTGACAGGCAAAAAAAAGTACTTGTTCTAACAATTTGTGAACCGTAAATGAGCATAATTTTTAAGTTCATTGACAAAACAATAATAACAAAAAGTTAAAACAACGGACAGTCTAAATGACAATTCTAAAGAGCATCAGAAATAAGTTTGGACAATTCATTTGAACAACTGAAGAAGATCGAACAAAATTATTTCGTGTGGTGATTAAAAGAATAAAAATAAAACCAAAGTGAGCCAAAATGACCAAGGTAAAAATGACATCAACAACCCAATTGCATCCACTCTTCGCAGCATTTGGGAACTCAATGGTGAATCAATCCTCCTCATCCTCCTCACCGTCTTCAGGAGGTGGTGGAGGAGGAGGCGGAAGTGGCATCAGCGGCCTCTCATCCTCAGCTTTGGCAGCGGCGGCGGCAGCCGCGGCCGCGGCGGGTAGTCATCTCAGTGTGACGATTACCCCCACAAGTAGCAGTAGTAGTAGTAGCAATAGCCAGAACAATGGTCACAGTAACAGTCACAATGGGAACAATGCCAACACCGGCTCGAGTCCGTCAGGCAGTAGCGGTGGCAATAACAACAATAGTGTGAGTCTAAGCAATAGTCTGAGTAACAGCAGCGCGGCCGTGAGTGTCCTCCAACAACTCCAACAAGTTCAACAACAACAACAACAAGCCCAGCAGCAGCAGCAACAACAACAGCAACATCAAAATGCCCTCAGCAGCCTCCAAGCCGTGATGGGCTCCGTGCTGAGCAATACGAATGCCCTGACCCTCAAGATTGACCCTCCTTCCAGTGCGGCCTCGGATGCTGCTGGAGACTCGCCTTGTCCCAGTCCCCCGCCCCCATCGTCGAATCAAGTCCCGGTCACATCCGCTCAGTTACGAGCCTTGGCCAGTGGCCTTCAAAATGCCGTGGCAGCGGCCAACAACAATCAAGCGGCCTCCGTGGTGGCTGCCGCCGCCGCCGCATCCAAACTCATGGAGATGAATGCAAATCCCATCGATGACCTCGTCATGTCCGAGGTCACTCAGAGACTCTTCAAGATGAATCAGGAACTGTGGCAGCACAACGTGGCCAATGCCGCCGCTGCTGGACAGCAACAGGCCAATGAGATGAAGTTGGCAGAGAAATTGGTCAACGAACTGGCTGTGCAGGTTTGGAGAGGAATTTTATGTCTCCTTCACGCACCCAAAAACACACAAATATACCAAATGCTCACTTTCGTTTGTATTTTTTTTTTTGTAATTCATGCACACACACAAAGTTTTTATATTGTGGTTATTTTGTATAAGTTGTTTGTATTGTCCAATTTATTTCTCGTTGTCGTCGTTGTGGTTTAAACGTCATCGTTGTATTTTTTATGTTCAACATCTTTTTCTTGTGATGGTCAATGTCACAGCTTGATTGTTGTCACCGTTATCCGACTTGTTTTTTTTTGGGCCGTTGATGCAATGTTGAATATCATTCATTCATCTCCACATAGAAAAATATCAATAAAAACTTGATGATATGATTTTGTAACTAATTTTAATCATTTACTTTGATTGCTAATGCTGCATGAACATTTTATTTTGCTTGCCATATTCCTCCAGTTCCCGCACTTTTCTTTTGTGATGGTGCAAATTTTTTGTCATAATACTTCTAACGTAAGAAAATTTAAACCACAAAAAAAAGAAGTGGCTGGATGCAAAAAAATTTGGGTAATTTAGGTAATTTATATCTCTTGCCTATATAAACGATCTTGCCTTTTTTTTTTATTTGTAAGCCTTTAGCCACGGTAAATGGCAGGGACAAGTTTCCCGGAGAAAAGTTTTCCTTCCGGTTCCATAAGGAAGGGAGTAAAATTGGGAAGGAATGGCACATTTTCTCCCCATTCATAGTCCTCGTAGTAGTTTTGTCCCAGAAATCCTCACGTGCATCGAATAGGTGAAACTCACATTCACATTCAATCTCTCTCTCTCTCTCTCTTTCTCCGTCTCTCTCCCTTTCTCTCTCTCTCTTTTGTAGAAAATGCAATTTTCCTCCCCAAAAATCTCCCACGCGCAACTCGGGGACCTCCAAAAGGGACCAAAGGCACACATTACACACGTTGGACTTTACACACGCTTTTTCACATCACACAGATATGGGTGTAGGTTTTTTTGGGGTGGGGAGGAAAACCGAGAGACAAGAGCGGGAGAGACAGAGGGAGAGAGAATGGGAGAAATGCAGTGGAAAGTGCGAGATAGAGAGAGACAGGAATGCATTACACACAAGTTTGGCATGCAAGGTACACTTTAATTGGCTTGCATTCAATGCAACTGCTCTCTGCATGAACTCTCACAAATTGGACAGGAAGCGAAGGGAAGTGGACAGAAACCGGAAAAGAGAACAACAGAGAGAGACGGCCGATTTTGATGAGGCTTGCATACTAAATGAGCACTCACACAGGTTTTGTCTCTCTCTCTCTCCCTTCCTCCCACCATCTAATTTCTCATATGATTGCCAAATGTATATCTATACAAACTTACATGCATGGAGAGACAGTCAATCCCTTTCCATGAGAGAATAGCTCTGGAGAACTCTGAGACTAGGACAAAAATAGGATTTCTCATCCACCATCGCGTGGTCTGAGCTATGCGAGAGTAGGAGGTTATTCCAGGGATCTTTGGGTCCCAGTCTCATCTTGCCCCATTCCTTCCAGGGAAGCTGGCGAGAAGGAGATGATACATAAGAATGCTGGAGGTCCTCTTGCATGTCTTGTGGAATTGAAGACAGAATATTTCTCATTTATTCCTATGTAGAATTCCTATGTAAATGTCCTCGGAAGGGGAAAAAAGAGTTCCAGTAATTTGCATAAGATTGACCAGTACCTTTTTTCTCCGCTCGTGGGGTGACCTTTCTCAACCCTTTGGTTTTAGGAAGGAGAGAGATGGAGAAAAAGGGGAAAAAATTGGTTGGTATTCATCACCCGATTCACCAGGGGCTGGTTTCCTTCTCACGCTCTTTCCTTCTCCGTCTCTCTCTCTATCTCTCTCCGTCTCTCTCTCTGTTTCCCTCTGTCTCCATCCGTCTCTCTTCAATTTCTCTTCCTCCCTCCGATCGTCCACAATTATTGAAAGGGACGGTAGGTCCAAAGTAAGCATGGGCAGGTACTACAGAGACTGGTCCTACAAGGTGTTCCTTTGTCCCTTTGTAAAATGGAAATTCATGCCAGGTTTTTTTTTCCCACTTGGTCAGTATATGATATGTAGATCCGGACAAAATAACATATCTCCTGGTCAGTTTCTCCCAGTTCCCGGAAGCGCCAGTCTTGAGTCAGACTCGTGAGCTTCCAGTTCTCTGGAATTATCGTGGTGCTCATTGTGTTGTGGTGGAGTGAG
This sequence comes from Disparrhopalites patrizii, assembly GCA_034698585.1. Classification (NCBI taxonomy): domain Eukaryota; kingdom Metazoa; phylum Arthropoda; class Collembola; order Symphypleona; family Sminthuridae; genus Disparrhopalites; species Disparrhopalites patrizii. The sequence continues at coordinate 8,402 of JAQGBT010002862.1, read as the reverse complement.
TGTGTTTATTTGGATAATCTACCATCTGACTCGTCTCACACATTTTATGGCTCCGTATCCGGACCATTTCACTCCCAATGTTTCTCTCTTGTTCTACAAGACGAGAGAACGTGTCGGGTTGGAATTATTCCCTTTTGTTTAGTGGCCACACACTCCAAAAGCCTTTCCAAGGGTGCACGTGAACACAATTGGAGTAATTGCACGGTGACCACTGCCACACTCCAAGAATCATGGAGCGTAATGGAGGTGCGGGGAAAAAGTGTGATTTTCTTTTGTTTTCCCACCGTTGTCATTGTCATAAACCTGGGAGAGGGTAAGACTTATTCCAGGGGAGTTATAGAAAGTTATAGAAAAGCATTTACCAAAACATTCATACATATATGTATACGACTTTTAACACTAGGAAATGACTGTGGAGACTATTTTGATCAAGACAGAAGTTTTTGGTTGTGTGTTCAAAGGGTTACAGGGGACAGGGGCAAATCGAGAAATTACAGTTGAGCCTGAAAGAGTAGAAGTAGGAGAGAAATGGGAAGAGAGCATTTTAGACAGGGAGAGGGACAGCGCAATGAAAAGGAACAGAGAGATACAGAGGAGACAAGGAGGGTGAGAACTTTAGGCAAAGGATACATGGACAAATACAAACAGTAAGGGACAGAGAGAAGAAACAGAGAGAGAGCGAAACACAAGAGAATGAGAAAAAACGAGAGAGAGACGCACACAGAAGGAGAAATAAAGAGAAAACCCGAGAATAAGGGATGAAGAGAGAGACAGAGAAAGAAGGAGGGAAAGAATGATAGAGAAGGAGAGAGAGGGAGCAGCGAGACACTGGCAGTTCTTCTCTGACGAGTTAGAGAAGAAGGCGAAGAAAGAGAGAGTATGATAATAAAAAAAAAGAGAGACATAACGGAAGAAAGAAAGCCAAAGGAGAGAGAGAGAGAAAAGGAAAGACAAAAGCACAACAGCAAACGGAAAAGAGAGAACCGAGAGAGACGCAAGAAGAAGCAGAGAGAGTATCGTCAAGATCCAGAGAGGTAAACAAAGCAATACAGTTTGAAAAAGACAAAACGCATTGACAGCAATACAAAAAAATGGATATGTATATCACATTACGTGTGTATACATGCGCCTAAATTGGAGAAAATGTCCAGTAAAAACCAATGCATTAGTCAGAAAATCAGAGGGAGTAATAATAATTTCTAATTTCCGTAATCAACACGGCATATGGAGAAAGGAGCGTTTTTCCATCGTACATGACAATAAAATCTCCCTCGTGCTTTTCCCCCTACATGTGAGAAACGTGCGAGAGAGAGAGAGCGAGTAAAAATGAGAGAGAGAGACTGAGAGAAGACGTTAGTAGCGAAGCGTAGCGGAAGACTTGGGAAAAAGCGGGCTCCTTGACTCCGACTTTGGATCCAAAGACCGTTAGAGGGTTTGAGAAAAAGACCCGGGTCTTTCTCTCTCTCTCTCTCTCTCTCTGTCTCTCTCTCCCTCTCTTTCACATGCTGCTGGGAGGGAAGCACATGAGAGAGGAAGGCGGATATGCTGCATGTGCTTCCTTATGCACAACATTCGGATCTTGCGGCACTGCCCGCCTCTCTCCTCCTTGACTGAATATATCCCCGGACTCCCGATGTCTCTCTCTCTCTCTCTCTCTTTCTCTCTTCCTTTCATCGTGTTATGTGGTACATGTACACACAGCTGGGTCATGCGTTCCCCATGATGACATGTCGGGGAGAAGGAGAGATTTTTGTCCACGAAAATTCAAAAATCTCCAAATCTTCTATTCCCTCCTCTCTCTCTCTCAGTGGAAATACGGAAGAACATGATTAATTTTAAAAGGAGAAAGGCAATTAAAAGAAAAGTTGGGACGAGGGAGATTTTCAAGGAAGAGATTAAACCACCTCCATCATGTGATATTTGAAGAGAGATTAATTGAGCCAATTTTTTTGGGGAGGAAGTGGTAATCAAAAGAGAACGAAAATTTTTTTGAGGGATAAAGGAAGATACATTGGCAGAAGAAGGAAGAAGAGAAAAAAAGGAATCTTTATACATTGTACCATTGCTACGTGTCCATTGAGAGAGGAGGGGAAACTGTGTTGTTTTTTTTGGAGGGGCTCACCACACATCTGATCTATAATAAAAAAAAAAAGAAGAAGAAGAAGCAGGAATAAAAATTTTAAAAGCGATAAAAGTGAAAGAAAGACTTGTTTTTTTAAGTGCTCACATTGTTGCTCCTTATTATTAGAAATAATAGTTGTTGGTATAAAGATAGAGAATGCTTTCCTTCTCTCTTTCCGTGATATTTCAAGGTTCCTAGTAAAAAATTTGTTGTCAATTTGTATTGTTATTATTGATACTACGACAAATGTAACTCGTATACTTGATAATAATAGCAACAATCATCGTCTTCATCGACATTGTATAGAGATTTGTTGTTTCTTGTTATAACTTGTTCCTCCTACTACCTTCTTCTTCCTACAAAAAAAGTAAATCTTGTTCAATCGACGTCTTCTTCTTCTTGGTCCTTGTCTTGACTCGGAACCAATATCATAATAATAAAAAGTAAAGCGATAATAATCATCTCTGTGACCGCCATTCAAGTGCCTTCCGCTCGGCTTTGAGACGAACGATCACATGTTCAGGTAATGGACAATTCCCTCCCATAAATAATTTGAATAGATACAAATGAGGGAAAAAAAATTTGCATCAACACATACCAAAAGAATTGTCATGTTTGCTTTATTTATGCGTATGTGTGTGTGTGTGTGAGAAGTAATTCACTATCCTTTCGTTTGATTTCTTCCCCGTAGACAAATGTTTTTGGCTATTGTCGGTGTGTCGTTTGTTCTTTGTTGTTGATTGTGGAGGCAGAAAAAAATGGGAACTTTTCTTTTCTTTTTTCTTTCGTTTCGAAAAAAAACAAAACAAACACGAAAAAAACCGAAAAAAAATTGTTACTGTAAATAGGACTCTTTTGATCTTGACTATTTTCTCTTTTTTTGTGTCTCTTCCTCTCTTTATAGCAATCGACTCGGAATGCATTTCACCTCAATGAACGCACACTTCAAGAATGTTGGAATACTCTTCAGCGCGTCAGTTGCATGGTTAGTCCACTCAAAAAAACGAAAAAAAAAATCTGTTCTTGTTGTCCAAAAAAAAGCCACGATTTTTCTTATGTATCTTATCGTCTTCCAGTGGCTCTTCACAATTGTTTTGTCTTCCGTGGGTTGTGTGTGTGCTTGTGATCTTGTCCTTCTATTCTAATCCATTGTATGGCATATCCAAATTCAACAAGTTATGTAGATTGACCGGCATTTAATATAGCCATTTAATTGCGTCCATAATTGTCATGATTTCCTTTGGAAGGAATATCTACTACGACCTTTGATTCGGGTATATTCCTATGGGAGGAAAAAAATGCATGGCATTATGCACGGGAAGAGTCGGGGGGGATATTCCAGTTGGAAGAAATCCTCCTGACCATAGCATTGATCCAACATATCACAATGCTCTTCTGAGAGCCACGACGGTGAGAGCGGGAAAATTTCACCGGAAATAATTTGAATTGCTCTCCAAACTTTTAGACCAATTTTTTTCCAATTTTCCCTTTTGAGAACGCAAGTGAATTTTAAAAATAGCCGGAAAATATTGGCTATCTATATATAGAAATAGTGGAAAGGCCTATGCATATGTTTACATGGGTGTACATATGTGGCCAAGCTCATGTGCTGGGGAATAGGAAGTTATTGACAGGCTTTTGGCCTTTCTGTATTATAGCATTTTATTTGGGATAAAATCCATATTTTTCCATTGTATTTTAGGGGTAAAAAAAACTTTTTTTTGGGTAAAAAAAAATTACTAACTAGAGGAAAAAATTATTACAAGGGGAAAGGTGTGAAGATTGTGGTGGCGTGGGTTAACTAGGAGCAATTACATCCCCATGGGCTTCTTCCAGGTCTTCCATCCAAAGAAAAAGTATAATGCGAGGAGGTTGAGAGAATCAATAATAATTGGTTACATTCTTTTCCAAAAGCCACAAGAAAAGGCCATAAAGGGGAAAGAGAGAGAGAGAGAGAGGAAAAGGAAAGAAAGGGATTATTACCATTATATTATTATTGATGAACCATGAATCAGATCTTGTTAGGCAAGGCTACCGCAAGCCATAACAATAACAAGTCACTTATTTTATGAGTACCACTGCATCTTTGTCCCTTTACCTTTTTTCTCTTCCTTGACTCCTGTATAAATATGTACATACTCTATATTGTATGGATCCGCTCACACCGTCCCTTTTTTTGTCCTTCATTGCACTCTCCAGCATTATTCCAAAGTACTCCTTTTTTATATTCCTGTAGGGTCTTTTTATTAATAATAATAATCCACTCAAAAATTATTTCTTATCCCTTAGTCACAAAAAAAAAATTTCGAGTGCATCCTTACAATATGCCGAAGAGAGAAAAAAAGAGATTATTAGAGAGTGTCGTACTCTAAGAATATACAATTTATATGGGAGTAAATTGAAGACCGTAAACGTTTTTTTTCTCTCCATCTTTCTCTATGTGTAACTTTTAAAAACGAAGGAGAGATACGCGTGACCACAAAGAAAGAGTTGAATATTGAAAGCTTTTTTTTTTCTCCACTACCTTTGCCCCGTCTACATGAATATTCTAATGATGATAATAATAATAAAAACACATGCTCCGTGTTGGGGAGGAGAGGTCACAGTCTAATTGAGGAGCCCTTTTTCTCCACTCTGTATATCAGCCCAGGAGAGAAAAAAAAGTCGGGCTGGGTTGATTAATAAAAAAAATGGACCATAAAAGGAGCATTTGTTCGATAAATAATAGGGGAGGTGTAAATACACAAATTTTTTTCCCCTGAAGATGTACCACTACCATTTTTTTCATGAATCTTCGGCTTTGGTAGGAAAAAGAAGGAGAGGGGCATTAAAAAGGACTTACATAGTTTATGGAAGGAGAACAGGACGATTATGAGCAGGTGAGTAGGGAAAAGGAGACCCACGTCAGGCCAGATAAGGATCGTGTAGAGTGAGGCAGAGATAGAGAGAGCGAGAGAGAGACGCGAGTAAAAGAGCGAGATTGGAGTAAAAGAGACCCTTCATTTATTAGAGTACCGTTGTACGGAAGGAGCTAAAGGGGTAAAGAAGAAGCAAATGGTTTACACAGGGAAGACATTGATTTATACATTTCTTCTTATCGACAATTCCTTCTTATTCATCGTCTTCATGCTATAAATAGTAAGAAAATTAAAATAAATAAATTAATGGACAAGTTTTTTTCGACCCCCTCCCTCCTTCTCTCTCTCTCTCTCTCTTACTCTTACTCTCAGTCAGTCATTAATTTTATATTGAGAGGATTTTTATGTATGGAGAGAACTTGTATGATCGTAGTAATGATTATGTACATAAATTTTTTTTTTGCAGAATCTCCTCTATCTCTTCTCTGTACTATTTCTTGTGTTGAGGATGGTCTTGTTTTCAAGGTATTCCACTCCATTTCATTTTCTTTTGGAATGGAGTAGGTATAAAGGTGGAGACGAAGTGCTAGTTCCAGTTTTTCATCACACGGGAACTCGTGAATAAAAAATAATTTAATGAGACTAGTACATAGCAGATATACTGGCCTATGCACTGCCTTTCTATTGATAAGTTCCCATTCACACAAAAACTTCTTTCCCCCCTCCAAATATAACCCAGTGGTCCAATGCATTTCTGTACTATTGCATCCACAGCCCTACCTAATTCTTACAGTGCATGTATACATGCAGAACCACGTAATAAAAATCCTGGTGCAGGTTCTTGTTGATATTGTCCTTTCAGTATAAGAATACACAGGGATTGGGGGGAGGGGAAAGTCACATAGTAAAATGGAGAGGAAGAAAGGCAGGGGAATATGTGTATAGTATATGATTAGGATTGTTATTATGCACTGTGAAGAGCCGTGCAAATGGAACTTGTCAAGTTCCCTCTTTTTGCATATAATGATATAGTGAAGTGGTAGTCATAACAGAGTATTTTATTTGCTGTCGTCGTTACTACAAGGAGTAGTAAGTCCAAAGTGGTCCTGTGCATACGTAGAATATGGACGTAATATGCATTTACAAGGATTGGCACTTGGGGCCGACGACAAGAAAACATCTGAGAATCTTTTTCCTCATTAGATTGTAACACGAGTTAATTCAAGGCTATGATTGCCACCCCTAAGTGACGTCGACTCCTTCAGGAGTACACTTTCGCACGTGCATATGCATATTTACGGCACTTATTTTTTTTTTTGTTGGGTATCTCATTTTTCTCTGCAAAGGGGAAAACTCACCATACATTCCATACACAATGCTAATGGTTAGGCACGAGGCTTTACATGCTCTACAGGACTTACACAACTTGAGTACAAATTCCTTTTTTTTTCTGGTCAAACTTCTCTCTATTTAAAAAAAATAAATCCTCGATCATTTTCTGGAATTGTTTCTATGTTTATCAACACTTTCCCTTGGCCCAGAGTTACGTATAATAATACATTTATATTTACTCCTGGATTTACTCCGGATGGGCCCATTTGTCTTGTGTCATCTTAATGGAATGATTACGCAATTAATTCCACTATTACTGTTTGTCTTCGTACTGTCCTTCATAAAACCTCCAAGTGATGTTTTTTAACTAAGCATTTTCCGACCAAAAAACATTATAAATAATTCATTTCCTGAAAAATGATGTTGAATAAGTTTTTTGGGGGAGGTAGAAGCTACAGAGCATTAACTCACCTTCAATTCCCAAAAATCCGGCTAGACTTGAATTTAACTCGGACTGGGATTTAAATATGTCCCATGTTAAAAAAAATCTTGTTATCCTATGTCTATGTGTATATTTAGTTTGGGAAAAGAAAAATAGATTTTATTACAACCAGAATTGTTTTGGAAGGGAGAAGCGGAAAAAAAATCCCTTCTTTCTCTGTTGATGGAATGACAGGGCGAGCGAGAGATAGAAGGAGCGGGAAAAAAAAGAAAATATGAGAAGAGATCCCCACACTAATCGTATAAGAATTAAGAATATAAGAATACTAAAGAGAGAACGGTGTGCGATGGCACACAATACACACACGTTCATATTAGACACATGCATACGAAGAGACATAAGGAGAGCGTCGAGAATTGGCTCTTTGTCAAGGCCTTGATAATGTGGTGCATTTTGGAAATGCAACTTGAACATCGCAAGGTCTGACTTTACTAAATACATTCACTAAAGCCATGCATTACGTACTCACTTTACTCACACATCTTTTTTTTTATATTTTAAAAAACATACACCACATGAGCCATACCAAATACTCTCTGCTCCGTTGTTAGCCGTTCTGCTTCAAGTAGTAAATGAGCCTTCCTCACAATTAGATCCACACCGTGGAGAGCAAAAGAGAGAGAGAGAGAGAGACGTATGTATCCAGTCAAATGTCTGTCTTCTCTCTCCCTCACTTTTCATCATAAAAAGGATTGGTACAGTCGTCGTAGTGTATACCTCCTGCCACCACATTATTATTATTAGTCCTGCTCCCACCATTATTATTACAAGCTATACTCACATCAATTGGGAGACGAACGGAGAGTTGTAGAGAGAGAAGCCGAAAGAGAGATGTAGCGAGACAATCGAAAGAGAGACAGGGAGAAAAGTCCAAAAAGGGATGCAGACAGAAAAAGGAAAGAGAGGTTTAGCGAGGGAAACCGAAAGAGGGATACAGAGAGAAAAGGCGAAAGAGGGATTCCGAGAGAAAAATGAAAGAGGGTTTCTGAGAGAAAATCCACAAGAGGAATTCAGAGAGAATAGCCAAAAGAGGGATCCAGAGAGAAACCTCAAAAGAGGGATGTAGAAAGAGAAGTCGAAAGAGAGGTTCTGAGAGAAAACTGAAAGAGGGTTTATGAGAGAAAATGCAAAAGAGGGTTCCTGACAGACAATGCAAAAGAGGAATTCAGAGAGAATGGCCGAAAGACGGATCCAGAGAGAAAACCAAGAAGAGGGATGTAGACAGAAAAATTTAAAGAGAGATTCTGAGAGAGATACGGAAAGAGAGTTACATAAGGGGAATTTCTTTGCTGCAAAAGAGATTATTACTATTATTGTTATTTTAAAATTCGCATATTGTGAGTCTGTGCTACAGATAAAATATGTATAGAGAGAGAGAAAGAGAGACTTGGAAGAAAAATTGAAATTCACTGCTTAATGCTTGTTGAGTAAGGGTGGAGGACAGCACCGCAGCACGACGTCTTTTGACGTAAACATGATCAAGCTGGATAATGAATACTCCAGAGAAAAGAAGAGAGAGAGAGAGAGAGAGAGAGAGAGAAAGAGTGGGTTTACTCCAACCTATATATTCATGTATGTTAGTCATCTT